>JAQZBX010004309.1:0-60952 GCA_029593785.1 Cabassous unicinctus | reverse complement strand
ATTTATTTATTTATCCCCCCCTTGCTGCTTGTGTTTTGCTGTGTCCATTTGCTGTGTGTTTTTTCTGTGTCTGCTTATCTCCCCCTTGCTGTGAGGTCTTGCTGCATCAGCCCACCGCGCCACGCAGGCCAGCCTGCTCTCACAGGGAGGCCCCGGGAAGCGAACCCGGGGCCTCCCATATGGTAAACGGGAGCTCTATCCATTGAGCCCCAACCACTTCCCCTGACTTTCTACTTACACGGGGGAACTGGCAGCAGGAAGAGAGGACGGTAAACAGAATGCGCACAGTAATGATGAAGACGTTAATGCCCAGCTCACAGCCCTGCTTTGATCCTTCTGGAAGCATTAGGCTGGATGCCTGTGATAGCCTTTAGTGACTTCACAGCGCTTCTGAGAATGCTTACAGAAAGAAGCCTGTGCAAACAAGGCTTTGCCACCTTACTGAGCATGCCACCGCTTTCCTATGTGGATGGTTTTGAGGAGCCCATTTTTCTGGACCCCCATTTTGGGAAGTGCTTCTCTATGACTACCTCTCCCACAGATAACATTAAATCACGACCTAAAAAGGACATTAGGATCACACTGAAATGGTAGAAGGGGCTGTTCCCACCTCCTTTTCATACAGGGGAGGAACAAGTCATCTTGTGATGCAGTGCAGCGTGGTGGTACAACTCAGGGACAGGACTGGAGTCACTGCCTGGGCACAAAACACCAGCAGGGCTGGCTGTGTGATCTTGGACAAGTTACTCAAACTCTCTGGGCCTATTTCCTCCTCTGTGAAACAAGGATAAAATAATCATACCCATCCCATAAAGCTGTTGTGAGAATTAACTTATACTTGCCAAGAACTTAGCAGTGCCTGGCACCCAATATAGGATAAAAAAGTAAAAATGTTAGCTGTTGCTGCTATTATTATTATTCATTATTATTCAGCAAACTTTTTCTGTAAAGGGCCAGACCGTAACTTATTAGGCTTTGGGGACCACATATGGTTCTCTGCTGCATATTCTTTGTGGCTGATTCATTTTTGGAAACTTTTAAAGTGTAAACACCAGTTATAGCACTCTGGCTACACAAAAACAGGCTGCAGGCTAGATTTGACCCACAGGCCACTGTGTGCCAACTGCTGGTTATGATTCTTAAGATTATTTGCTCCAGACCACAGTGCTTGGAGGCAAGGCGTCCTTCCGACCTCCTCGGGCCCTTAATTACACCCCAAAGATGAGATGACACACAGAACCAGGCAGCCCCACATGACAGACACATTACATTCACAAGCGTAATTTTGCTCACGGTAAAAACTGGCTCTACAGGGTAAGTGGAAACGCAATTTAGAGCTAGTGACAGTTCTCTTCCAGGGGCTAAAAGGTGAAATCCAAATTTCATATTTTGCTTCTGGTGCAATTAAAGTACTTCTCATGCTACATCCCCTTGGTGGAGTCACTTGACAAAACTTGCCATTAGGGTAAAAGGCCTGGCTTTGGGCTGAGCCTGGAGCACAGAGCTTCTTCCTAGGCAACTTGTTACGTCTATGAAAAGCTGTGAAGGGAGAGGCTCCGGTGACAAATGAAGACGCCCATGAAGACTGTCGCCAGGAAGGTTTCTAAAAAAGGGCTGATAACATCAAGAAAATCACCTCAAAGATCATGGGGATTGACAGTTATATTGAAGCCCAAGAAAACGTTTTAAAGACCAAAAAAAAAAACGCACATGAAATTTTTTTTCTAAATGATAAAATTTAATACATTAAGCTCTATCAACAGTATGAAAACTAAATGTGTGTAAAAGAAAACTGTGTGCATGAAAAAAAAGACCCTTCAGGGTGGTTGCCAGGGACTGGGGAGAGAAGGAATGGGGAATAACCGCTTGTCGGGTTTTCTGTTGGGGTGACTTGGACCTCAGTAGAGGTGGTGATTGCCCAACAGTGTGACTGGACTAAATGCCACTGAATTGTGCATTTTAAAATGATTTAAGTTATGTGAATTTCACCTCAATTAAAAAAAAAGACATTAATTGGGGAATTTGCTCTAGGTGATTTCTATTTTCTTTTTACTCTTCTGTGCATTCTAAGTTATACCCATGAGCAACATGCAAATGTTTCAAGTGATGTGCTGATATGCTCAGGGTCGCTGCAGACCAGGAGCGACGCCTCTGCGAAATGTTCCTTTCTCACATTGCTACTCCCACCATTCAAGGAAAACTGATGAAACTCCCTGAAAACAAGAGCAAAACCTCCTCTAGCTCCAGTGTCCATCCTCCAGAGCATGTGTTTTGACAAGGAGCTTTCCTTTTAAGAAAGTCAAGCACTAAGAAAAATGAGAGTGAAAAATCCACATTTGACTCTGTAAGACAGACATGAGCCTTCAAAAGAAAATACAGGTGTTGTCAGAATTCACAGCAAGGCGATGAAGGCCAGGCCAGGTCCGTCTTGCAGAGGGCTCCCAAGTGGCTGACGACCTCCTTCACACTGTGTGGGCCACAGGAGGCCACCTGATGTACAGATTTGAAACAAATTCATTGTCCCTTCCTCCCGTTACCCGAAAACAGCCAGCCTTCTGATAGCAGCAGCATGTTCCCCCCAGGTAATCAGACTTAAAATCTGGTGTCTACCATGGCCTCTTGATCTCTCCTCCTTGTGAAACTTGTTGAAGCCAAGAACTGATTTCATCGTATTCTGCCCCAGGCTTAGACTCTGCTGTGCACAGGAATTACCTAGGGATCTGGCAACTCGGATTCGGATCCTGCAGGCCTGGGGTGGATCCTGGTCTTCTGAATTTCTAACAAGCACCCAGGTGATGACAACACTGGTCCCTGACCACGCTTGGAGCAGTGAGGCTCTCGCCCACGTGGGACTCCACAGACGAATCTTCTTAGGATGTGGAGACTGTGCTGCACCTCTTCCACAGTCAGTGCAGGTCACGACCCGGCAACACTTCCCCAGACTCTCCAGGAGAGATTCCGAGCATCTTAGTTTGGCATTCAAAGCAGGCCACCTTCTCAGCCTAACTTTCCAATTTCCCAGCAAAAATGTTCCCGCCAGGCTCCTCACTGGAGCTCCCTCCTCTGCTCTGAGCCCTTGCCCAGGCCCTGGCTCTTCAGCATGGTCTTCCCTGTTCTCGCGGGCTGTCCGCCGTGCCCACCACCATCACACTCTTTATTTGTTACACATTCAAGGTTTGGGTTTTTAAGCCAGAATTACAGCTAGCACCTGACATGTGAGCAGAGGGTCTGCTTCAAACCAAAATGCACTATTACTATTAACTAAAACATTAAATATTAAGGAAAACATGGCAACAAGTATCTGAATATTAGGAATCAAGGAGGGGGGCAGTGAATAAATTAAGACAGTCTTCCTTCTGCCATTCTCACAGTTACATGACACTTTCTTTTTAAATTTCACACGGCAAATAAGAAAGAGCAAAGGTAGAGAAGGTACAAGACAGACGTCAGCTGCCTATTGGAAAGGATCGGGGTAGGGTGGGAAGTAGATGTCTCTTTGAAAGACCCAGATTTGGAGTATGTGGTGCGAGGGAGAGAAATCAAATCACAATCTCATTTTGCCATCTTGTTAAAAGACTTTCAGAAACAATACAAACCAGGGGAAGTACACACTCAGCCCCATTCCAGGAATAAAGTCTGTTAGAAGTATGAACACTTGAACAAACATAGGATGGGGCTTCACTGACCGACAGGAAGTTCAGATTTACAGCTGAGCTACTTTAGCATTTAGCAGACATCGGCTGCGCTAGCACACCGCTGCTCACGGCTCTGCCGAGAAGTGCGGGACCCAAACGCCAGGGCAGTGGTTTTCCGACTTGAGCGTGCATCAGAATCACCCAGAGTGCTCGTTAAATCACAGGGTTTCTGATACAGCAGGACTGGGGATTGACTATCTAACAAGTCCCCAGATGCCGGGAAGCTGCTGCTCCGGGACCGCACTTTGAGGACCACTCCACAGGTAATGCAACTGAGCGCCCGCCTCCCACATGGGAGGGCCCTGGTTAGGGTCCTGGTGCCTCCTAAAGGAAACAAGACAGCCAACAGACAAGAAGCAAACAAACAAACAAAGACAAAAAACAAGCCCCAAAACTAGCAGACAACAAGCAGAGAAGAGGGATCCAACTCGGGAGAAAACAACAACAAAAACCCAAACCAACAACAACAAAAAACCTGCATTTCAAGAGATATCATTTTAACATTTGAACAAATGTTAAAACAAATGTGTTTCTAGGTCCTAGAAATGAGTTCACTTTAAGCATGCTTTTTGCTCTTCTTACTTCTGTGGGTGCTAATCAATGGCTATCTGTCCATCTCCAGGTCAACATGCTTGTATGCTGTGGTCATTCAGTTTGATAATTGTTCAGGTTCAGTAGTTGTGATTTTGGCCTAAAATGACGTGTATGCTAAAGAAATGGGCCTCACACTTTGGCCTGCATCAGAATCACCTGGGAAAGGCTCATTAGAACAGATTCCTGGGCCCGTGCCCCAAGTTTCAGATTCTTTCATGCATTCAGTCATTCTGGGGAGGGGCCTGAGAATGGGCGTTTCTAAGAAGCCCCCACGTAATCCTGAGGTGTCTGGTCCGACCCTCTTTGGGTAGCGCTGTGCTGTCAGGAGGGGACTAGCTGAGGTTTACGGGGTGTCAGCAAAGCCGGTAGGGGGCACCCCATATGGGCACTTGAGTCTCTTTTATTCCCCCAGGAACCCCTGCAATAAGCCTTCTACTCAGCATAACTCAAGTTCAGCAAAGCGATTTTGACATTCAACCCTATCTGCTAAATGAAGACTTTATTACCTGTAATGAATCACCTGATTGCCTTTTTTTTTTTAATTGAGTTTTTTTTCTTTTGGTATACAGTTTTATGAGTCCACCCCGCCCCCCACCCCCCACCGCTTGCTGTCTGTGTCCATTTGCTGGGTGAACTTCTGTCTGTGCCTGTTTCTTGCCTTCTCTTCTCGTTTTTCTCCTCCAGGCTTCACTGGGATCCGATCCTAGGGACCTCCGATGTGAGAGAGAGGCAGCTGTCACTCACGCCACTTCAGTTCCTGGTTTCTGGTGCGTCTCGCCTTGACTCTCCCCTGTATCTCTCTTTTGTTGCATCATCATCTTGCTGCGTGCTCGCCGTGCATCCGCGCAGGCCTGGCTCTCCTGCTCACCTTTTTTACCAGGAGGTCCCGGGGATCGAAGCCTGGTCCTCCATATGGTAGATGGATGCCCAACCACTTGAGCCACATCCGCTTCCCTTGACTGCTTTTTTGTATACAGAAAACAGTTTTGTAAATTTAATTTCTGTAGTAGTTATTCACGCACTTATTTGATGATTTCGTTACAGCATAATTTATAGAACTCGCCAATATTTACAACATGCATAAAGTATAATGAGCAATCTGGAAACTGTCTAAGCTCAGTACAAAACTTTGCATTTTGAACCTCATAACAGCCTCTTTTTGTAGTCAAAGGAAAACTAAACTTGGTATAAAATAAGACTTATCTGCAGAGATTTTCTTAAAAATGAGGGCTGCAATGCAATCTTACGTACAGCAGACCTGGGATTTTTCGTTTAATGAAAGACATCTAATTCCCTTCAACCCACCAGAGACTGAAGTCCTTCCAAGCTGGGTGCACTCTGTGAGAGGAAAACCAGAGCTTCTTTTCTAAGTGAAGCATTGTTATAATGCTCAATATTAGACTGTTTGTAAATTTTATGGTAAAACAGTGGACAGAGAGATGAGAAAGATCCAGAAGGGGGAAAAAAAGCTTTTTGTGACAGACAGAAACAGTAAGATACCCTGCTGGTGCCGCTTCTTTTCGTAACACGTGGGGTGTGACATATAGGACTCCCCCATCATCCAAAAGCACATTGGGTTTAGGGTAGAAGTGGCAGCAATTTGTTACCAATTCTTTTCAATAAAGGGCTTTTACGGAGAGGAAAGGAAAGCTAAATTTTCTAAGTGGAATGACAGGAAGGAATTAGGTAAGCAGAATACAATGATCCAAATGGGAACGGCGAAGTCACCAGTCTCGCCACGGAGTCTTAGCAACAGCCCTGTGACACCCTGAAAAGTGACTAAAAATAACACCAAGGGATGCCAGATCTTTTTGTTCCCCTTAGACTATCACTGAATCAACATTTTCATAGTCTTCTTATGAAAAGATCATTTTACTAGCTCTTCTTCTGTTGAAAGTGTAAAAGTTGAGCTGTATAGCATTACTGTATATGCATATTTATCCCCTGGGTTAGAATATATTGATTCAGGCAACAGGCATTTATTGAGCACTGTTGGGCAGGGACTCTTCTAAGGCTGGGGAACCAGCAGTGACCAGAACACTGCCCTCCCGCGGTGAGAGAGGAAGACGAGATGGACATGACTGTTCATGGGGCTAAGGGCTGTGAAGAAGGAGAAGGCGGGATGAGGCGTCAGGAAGCACCAACGGGGGGAGATGGGGAGCCCCTGCTATTTGTACAGTTTTGTACCATTTGTATAGCAGACTTGAGAAAGGTGAGGGAGAAAGCTCTGTAGATAACTGGGGGGATGCAAAGTGCCCGAGTCCGGAAGTAAACAGGAGGAAAGAGGGGAATGAGGCCAGAAGAGGGAAGGGCAACGAGAAGCAGGTCTTACAGGGTCTTGTAGACATGGCGGGCTTTCAGCAGCAGAGAGATGGGATCCAACTTACATTTTAAAAGACTCCCACTGGCTGCTACTTTGAAAATAGACTAAAAGGAGCAAAGCCAAAGCAAAACAACGAGTTAGGAGCCTTCTGTAGTGTAACAGGGTAGAAATGAGACTGCCCTGGACCAGGATGTGGTAACGGAGGTGGTGAGAGGCAGATGGACTCTGGACACATCTGACAGGGAGAGCTAAGTGGCTGTTGAGGAAGACGTTCACAGTCTCGGCAACTGAAAAGATGGGGCTGCTGAGCTGGAGAGGCCTGGGAGGGGCAGGTGAGAAGGGTGAGAGGTCTGGTTTTGGATGGTTAAGTTTAAGATGCCATTAGACATTTATTGAGTAGGAGGAGAGAGTTATATAGACTTGAACTTGAATCTTCTAAAGAGGTAGAATGGTAAGGCAGGCTTAGATGCTTTTTAAGCAGAGAGGGAAACTGAAAAGTGCTACAAAGATGTCTTACAATGCCATCATTTGCTGATAAAAGTGCAATATTTTCAGATTTCAAAATACAGAAAGTATTTATACGAAATCTCAGCTCTGAGAAAATCAAGATTTCATATAAAATTTCACTGACTCAAAATACTCATTTGAAACCTATTCCCCAAAGTTCAGAAAATAGATGCATTCGGAGGCAGATGGACAGATAGAATGACAAGGCAAACGTGGGGAAAAAGCTGAAGTTGGTGGCTCTGGGTGTCTGGGGGAGGCATGTTGGAGTTCTCCATACAGGTTCTGTATTATTTTTGCAGCTGTTAGAAATAAAACTTTCTTAACTATCTTCATCGATCAAACCAAGACTTGTCCGAGGTTCCAAATCACGCAAAGCACAGATGGTTGCTGAACACTCAGTAAGCTGCTTTCCTGTACAGTGCACCCTTCTGCTCTCACCGCGTGAACTGCTTGCTTGCCACGAGTCACTTGGGTTTGCTTCCCAGCTTGTTTATGGCAGTCGTAATAAGAAAACTACATAAACCAGTGAAAGATTCTTGTGGAAAGAAGGAGGGTGCCGTTTCTCTAGCTGAACTTTTGGAAAGACTTCTTCACAGGCAAGTTGCTAAGAACTTTTTTGCCCAGGCCTGTCTGGACAACTTAAAGACTGGAGGAAAAAGGCACCACTGGAGGGTCCTGGACTCAGAGTGCTCCCAGAAGTATGTCTTTAGTCTCAGTTCTACCTTAAAGAAACCAAACAGGGTGTCTGAGGCAACGCGCTTTGGGTGTGGTACAGGCAAGAAATATGTAGAACCCCAACCAAGAGACCTGCTTCCAGAGAAGCCTTCGGTCCTGACGCTGCCTAACGCTTGCAGGCTGCAGGTTAAAATTCAGCGTTGAAGGTCTCTACATATTGTTTCTCAAATGGCTTCTTGCCCTGGCAGCTGAGATAACCTGCCCAGGGTACAGCTTCTCCCTGAACAGGCTAAGAAGCCTTCGGCATGCCCCCGAGTCTAGGCTTCCCAGCTCTACTCGTGTTCAAGTGGTGCCACCAACGGAGACGAAACGCCATTCCAGGCGCGCTGGCAGCATCCCACAGGTCTCACTCAACCCAGTTATTTCTGAATTCCGTCATCGTCTTGGCCTGAGGTAGTTACATCTGTGTGTGTTTTGTATAAATCCTCTCTCTTTAATGGCCCGTGTGTCCTGCCAGGGAGAGCTCACGGACAGGGGAACCGGAACACAACAGCAGTGATGGAGAAAATGTCTCTAATGCTGGAGGTGGTAAATATTAGGACGTGGATTAAAGGAGTTATTTTAAGTTTTGAAATCAGGAAGTGGAAAAGATTATCCATACACATGTATATTTAGTAAGAACTTTCGTTTAATATCATCTTCAAGTGTCGATCAATAAAAAGGACATGCTCTAATAATTATGGACTGTCCAGTTTGGACAGTGAGGGCTCTATTTGGTAAGTGAAATATAAAATTCTAAGGAACAGTTCCTGGGAGGGGACACGTTTAAGCGTCTTTCATAAGAGCAAGCTTACAAAGCACTGGGTTTGAATTTAATATCTAGCACGGAATTATTTTATAGTCCTCTCTTGTCTGGTTGGTTGATCTGACATTTCAGTGGAGGTGTCCCTAGAAATAAAGTCTGTTTTTTTAGTATACGCCCCACCCCACTAACACATATAAACACTACCTATTCATGGATAGCGGTTTTCACTATTGTTCTTAAAGCAAACTGGGCCAAGACTGACAGCAATCAAGTCACAGAAAGCAAAGTCCCTCTAGCGTCTCCTGATCCCAGCCACCCTCCCAGGACTGTGCTTGCAGCCGAATGCTGGGAATCAGAAGGTAAGAGTTGCAGACTCTTCCCCTACCTGCTGTGTATTCTTAGGTGCGTTCCTTTAACCGTTCTGGCTTCATTTTCCTCCTCTGAAAATTGAGGTGGCACCAAGCCCTAAGTTCCATTCCAGTTCTAAAGTTCTGCAACCCTGTGGCCGTAACAGCTAATACCCATCCAAGGGCTTTCAACGAGAAAAGCTGTGCCCTAAACACAATCCTCAGACAGTTATGTCTGTATTAGTCCCACTTTGCAGATAAAGAATATGAGGCACAGAGGAAATTCGGGCATTCAAGACACACGGCTGTAAGGTAAGCAAGGAGAGAGGCAGGGGACCTGCTCCGAAGGCCAGATTCTGGAGTACTATATCAGACTGTCGCTTCTATGACGGCCGGGAAACATACGTCTACAGAGCTGTCCTTTTTCAGAATTTCTGGTGGCTAAACACCTGTATCAGATTAACAGATCTCTTGTTTTGTGGGTGGGCAGCAAGCCCTTCCGGGACTGCCTGTTTGTACGGCAAATAGCGCCTACAAAGACCTCTGCAGCAGCAACTGCAAACAGGACCAACTACAGAAAGCAGGGACAGTGCTGTTCACACCAGCGGGGTCAGAGAAACCATGCCCACCAGGTGCTGGTGTAGCAGAGTAACACAAGAGCTTGAAGGCACTGCAAACCCTGCTCTCCCAAAGCGAGGCCTGGAACAGGAGCCCAGAACCCACGAAACCGCCGCCACAGGCATGGAAGCAAGGGCTCTTCTGGGACAGGGACGGCATCCACGCCTCGCTCCAAAGCCCCAGGGCCCGGCGCTTCTGAAATGTCACTGCACAGCGGTCAAGCGGAACCCTTGCTAAAAGTGAAGACTCTGGATCAGTGGGTCTGACCGCTTGCCAGGGCGAGGATGTGCTAGGTGTGGCTTTAGAGACGGATCTTAACCAATAATGACCGTGGAGCTTATTTGTGGGGAGGACGGGGGCTGTTTGGGTTTCTTAACCATTTGGACCTGCGCTGTTCAACGTGGCAGCCAAACGTGGCTACAGAGCACTTGAAATGCAGCTGCCTTAGACCGAAAATAAGCACCAGATTTTGCATAAGCAAAAGAATGTAAATTTCTCAATAAGTTTTATATTGATTTCACATGAATATGACGGTATGTTGAACATATTGGGTTAAATAAAATATCTGATTGAAACTGAGTTCACCTGTTTCTTTTTACTTTTCAAATGTGGCAACTAGAAACACTTAAATTACGTATGTAGCTCATGTTCTATTTCTCCTGGACAGCACGTACCTAGACCCCTTGTTACTCAAACTGTGCTTCTCAGAACAGCGGCACTGGCCCAGCTGGGAGCATACTAGAATTGAGACCTACTCAACCAGAATCTGCATTTTAACAGATCATTCCTGTGCACATTCAAGTTTGAGAAATGCTGGGCTAGTTTTTCCTACAACTTTGCATAGTATGTATTTAGATTGTCAGCACATATGAGCAACACGGTAAAAGGGTGTCATGCGTGTTGAATTTTCAACACAAACATTCCAGCAAAGCAATGGCAATATATAGGTTTTAAATTAAAATGTTAAGAAAATTTAAAATATATATTAAAATCATCTTATGCATAAAAAGAACCCACACACTGTATATAGAGAGAGGGGCAGGGAGGAGGTAGCTGGGGAGCTGGCTGTTTCACTGAGGCTACCTTAGAAACTTCTGGATCTTCAGCCACCATGTAAGTGAAACTGATGTTCACCAGATCTGTACCACTGCAGACACAAACTATCCGCCCTTCCAGGTCATTTTCTGATTTTCCAACAGCTTCAAGAGCAGCCAAGATTTTGGGATCCTGAAGAGAGGGATACATATAAGAAAAAAATATATGTCAGATCACAGAGCACAGTGGAAACACGGTAAAAAACAAAACAAAACACGTAATATTTTATATACATATATAACATACATAATATGTTTTCTGTTTTCTGTTTAAAATGCCCAGATATCTAACATTATTCTAAAGCCCACAGAGGTGAAATCTCTAACACTACTTGATGCTTAAAATCATTTGATAAATTTACAACGTTACTGATTTCAGCTACGTGTGAGGACTCTATAGGGTTTTGGCTGGGGTAATTTGCAGACCTGGAATATGGCAACAGGATGGGAAAGGCTCTGACTGGAGTCTGTTTGGGTCCACAGAGGTCAAAGGGTCTCTCAACACAGAGGACAACCTGGGCACGGCTGGCACTGCCACAACGAGCAGTCAAGCACAGGTCACTCTCAAAAGAAGCCTACGTCTTTCAAGTAGCCGGGATAACAAAGAAGGAGTGTTCGCGTCTTAGAAGCCAAGGCATCCTCAAATTGGAGGGAAGGCTGTGTGAGTTCAGCCTAATTAGGAAATAAAATAGTGTCTTTGTTTTCCAAAAGAACTCAGAAGAAAATGCCAACATACGGTTACCCAGAAACTTTAGCTCATATAAACGATGACAGGTTTGTTTGTTTTCACTTTTGTTTTCAAAGAGAGGAATGTAGTATATTTGTTTTGGACACCTAAAAGCCTGTGGGTCTGTTATAGAAAAGGAAAAAAAAATACCACACTAGAAAATTCTAAAACAGAAATGCCTTTTAAAATCCTAGCACCACTAGGCAAATAGCTTCTTATTCAAACAAATTAATCACTGTGAAAAGGCTGCTTTATATGCTCTGTCATCTCTTCCTCCTCAGGAGCCAACTGAGCCTTCAAGGTGAGCTAGTGTCTGTGTGCACAGGTGCACAGAGAACTACTGAAAAATTTAAGCTTCCACGTCAACCACAGACGAGAAGTGAATCACTGTTTGCTTTTAAAAAAAAAAAAAAGGGGGGTGGTGGCGAGGAGGCTTGTCAAATTCATTTCTGAGTTAAGGGAACGGTTTCTTTAATGCTGATGGCACCCAAGCATCTTCTCTTTCAACAGTGAATCGCATTTTAAATATAACTAAAGATAGACAGTGCGGTCTGAATCAGCCAACAGCTGTGGGTGCGAGGAGTCCTGAGTGGTGGCCGTCCTCAGCGCACAGCCGACGGTGCGGGCGCTAACGGGTTAGCCAGCATTCTGGAGGCCGCTTCCAAGCTCAGGAAGCCTGTGCTTAGGACAGCCCACCCATCACAGGCACCTTTGGGGTGGCTCCCAGCCGAATACTGTTGATGAGAGAGCATTCCAGCACTTGTCCTTCCTGGGGAGAGAGAACACAGTACAGCAAGTAAGCTCAACTTCTAACAGAACTCTAGCACAGCCAGGTGCTTCACAAATGTCTGTGACGGTGCCGATGAGAGCAAGGTAGATGAAGGGGTGAAAAACAAACTACCGTAATTTCCAACCATCAGAAAGTCAAGACTCCAAACATTCTATTTCAAACATATGTATAGGCTGAATAATTATTGATAAAATGCTAATTTAATATACGCAATGTTATGTATGTATATCATTAAGCATGCACGTATATATAAATGATAAGTGGGGGTAATGCTAACTTGTATAACTTTAAGTCTGTCTGAAGTTCAGCTCGAGCATTCACTAAGGGTATACACTGGGCTGTGCATGGACTTGAGGACTGGGGTTAAACAAGGTGAACACACACTTAACGAACCTTTCAGTGTCAGCTTGAACATCTCTTCTTGCAGGAAAATGTCCTAACCCCCAAGAGCAAATGAGACTAGCCTGGTGCTCCGGCAACCATCTGAACTTGTCACTCGTGACACTCAAGGACTTATAACGTACTGGGGATGCCTGACTTTGCTCTTAGCTTGGCATCTCTGAGGACACTAGTAGGATAATGTCCTTGGTCAGCACTGTATCCCCAGTGCCTGGCACATGGAAGTACAGTACATTTTAAAAATCCTGAATGAACGAGTAAGCACAGGGACCGTGCCCTCAAGAGGTGCTCTATCTGCTGAGAAATAAAGTGGCTCAACCCAGACAGCAAGGTAAGGCCTTACCTTGCCTTCGCTTTTCCAGGTCAGAAAGAAGCCAAATTCGTCCACTTTGAAGAGGCAGTTGGGTTCAAACACAAAGGATTCCTGTTGAAAAGAAATATGTCCATCTGCATGACACACCATTTTGAATCTAATAAAAATGCAAATATCTTTTAGCCTCTAAACAAGGGAAAATGAGAAATCATCTTTCAGCATCCTGAATCGAACGATCGCATTTCGTATTCTGGAATTGTTTCATTTTGGAAACTTTTCATTCATTCTTGTTTTGAAACTCATCAATTTCATACAGCACCTCCCACAGAACAGGTTTACAAACAAAACACACGTACGTGCTGCAGGTCCTAGAGAAGGAAGTTTGTCCAGGATCTGGATGAAGAGTAAAGGTCTCCCCACTTCCAGCCCTCTGGGCTCCCTCTACACAAGAGGAATCACCGCCTGTGTCTAACGTAATGTCACAAACCAGGAGATACATTTTTTAAAAAGTCACTGATTTTTCTTGTCTGTCCAGTTCAGCATGCAGATGGTTAGTCAGAAAATTGCCGAGTTTTTGATCTTGGAG
Organism: Cabassous unicinctus; assembly: GCA_029593785.1. Classification (NCBI taxonomy): domain Eukaryota; kingdom Metazoa; phylum Chordata; class Mammalia; order Cingulata; family Chlamyphoridae; genus Cabassous; species Cabassous unicinctus. Next base: position 47,479 of record JAQZBX010004309.1, on the reverse strand, counting down.
CCAACTTCATCTGGCGTCCTGTGAACTAGCTACCTGCTCAATGTAGCAGTCCCTGGACCACCAGCTTCGACGTCACCCGGGAGGTGGATGACTTGCAGGATCTAGGGACCTGGCCCAGACCTACTGAGTCAGAGCCTCTGGGTGGGGGCCCAGCTACCTGAGGTCCAACAAGCCGTCCCAGTGATTCTGACGCACACTAACGTTGGATTCTGACACCAGCAGCTCAAGGGAAAATGAGAGAATCAAAGTTTGAGTCAACAAGGAACATCAGCCAAGCTTGGGGACACCAGAACAGACTCCTAGTCTTTAGTAACCAAGCGACCATTGCGCTTGGGAACACCTTAGGAAAATTCAGCGTCAGCGAGAGAAGGGGGTTGTTTCAGAAATGAGCCCAGATGTCCTGTGCCCCATTTGCACTGCACCAGGACTTGGCAGCCATGCTTCTTACAGATCCGTGGGTCTTTTTATGATCTCAAGCACCAGTCTTCCCAGACAACTGTAATGTCAGTCATAAGAGCCCATCTGGTAGACGATGGATCAAGGCAGTGGCTTAAAACAAACAGTAGTCACAGGAGTAAGCTTTTAAGGGCACGCCACTCTTGGTTTCACCCATCAAAATGCATCTTCCTAAATCCCAGGGAAGCGCCAACATTCACCAAGGTAAATCCAATGTCAAACACTGGGCAACCACGAAGTGTCAGGATTCAGGGACCTGCTGTGTCCAAACCAAGCCCACTTCTATTCTTTCTTCCCATGGCAGCCAGACTGATTCTTTAACCATTTAATCAGCTCATTAAAACCACTCAGTGGCTTCCCATCATATACAGGGAGCTCCTCCTCGCCTTGGCCTAAAAGGTCCCGGACAATCTGAGTCTGCAGGTCTTTCTGAGCTTCCCTCACTCGTGCCTGTCTCCTCCTCGGTCACTAGAGCCATCAGAGGTTTTTCCGTGAACCTCTCAAGCTCTTTGTAGCTTGAGGGCCCCCTTGTGCTGTAGTTCCTCTGCCCAGAGGTGTCTCCCCTGCCCTTAGCCTGGGTGGCTCCTCTTCATCCTACAAAGCCTCACCTCACTTATCCCTTTTCAGAGAGGCTTCCCCTGGCCTCCTTAAGTGGGTCTCTCATTTTATTATCCACCAAGGTATCGTGTTACTTTCTTCCTAGCACTCATCAGGGCCCTGCGATGGCCTCATCTCTGCTGCTTTACTGACTCCTACACCAGAACCAACCTCAGTGAGGACAGATACCCAGAAGCAATTTTGTTCACCTTCGTGCTCTTAGCATTTAGCATTTCAAAGGCACCCTAAAGCTAGCCATGGACTAAACAACTAATAAATAAATGACACATTTTTTCCCCCAAATTAGCTATTTTGTAGCAGGCCAAAATGTGAAACAAATAAACAAGGAGTTGCTCCAGTAGAGGAGGCTGGGCCAGTCCTAGGGCAGACGCCGGACAGGTGAATCAACACACTGGGCCCAGACTGCCCGGGGGGAGCGGAACCTTTTTTTTGACTTACACAGAATCATCTTAGGGGTTGGGGGTGGCCTTGCGGCACCTCCTGGGAGTCCCTGTTGGACCAAGAAGCGATTGAATCCACTGCAAAGAAACTGTTTTCAAAGCAGGTAAAAAAAATCTGGGCAAGGGAGGAAGGAAAGAAAAGGACAGCAGTAAACTTAGGATAGAGAAAAAGGTAGCCTTCAGAAATCGCTTGTCCTTAGGTTCTACACGGAACAGGCTGCCAATTTGCCTCTGGGTTCCCTAGCAACAAAAGCAAAGGGGCGGGGGGAGTATCATTTACCAGATGCACGTACAGTCCATAAGATAAAAACACAGCACTTGCCAGGAGCAGCAATTACCAGAGGAGAAATCTGCCAGCGGGGCCAACGCTAAAGACAGGCGTCCTGACCAAGCCCCACGAGAAGCCATTCTCAAACTAAACGTGGCCACACTACCATGAAAAACCAGCAGTGGCGGGGGTTGTATGGCAAGCAGCTGGTAAGGAACTGAAACACAACCTTGTTTGGGTTTCTGTTCACTTCCCACTAACAAAGACTCTGACCTTCTGCAGGGAAAGGTCGCAGGACCTCTATTTAACAGGAGTTTTAAATTTCACACTGATGCCAACTGCTCAGGACCTGGGCTCTCGGGCTCTACACATACCCCCTCCGCTGACCAGACCAACGCAATGCTACCCTAAGTGCCAGTGCCAGGAAGATTCTCCTCCAGATCTGGGCACTGCAAGGGAGGTGGTAGAAGGAAGCTGGGCTCTCTCCTTGGCAAACTTTTTGCTTTGCAGTTAATAAATGGTAATGGAACTCTCTGGTAAGCAAACAATCGTAACAGAACCTTTTCCAGGAGCCCGGAATTCAATTTTCATTTGACTCAGTTAAAATCCCTCCCTGCCACACTTGAGAGCGCATCCAAGCCCAGCTCTGTTCTTAAGTCACTGGGGGAAACAGACTAGAATGGGACAGGCACTCCTTTTATGAAACTGCTGAGCATGTTGGGGGACAGGGGGCATTCTGCTGGAGAGGCAAGCAGCATCACCTTTGCTAGAATCACTTTGCTGGGAGCTATTTCTGGCTCAAGGACCCCTGTGCCATTAGACTGCTACCAGCTTCCAGAGATACTTACCCTTTTCCGTCAAGGGCAGGACAGATTTTAAAGGCTTGTGCCTCAACATTATTTTCAGCATGCGCTTTCCCCCTGATACACGCTGTTGCAACATTAGTCAATATCACAACCCATCTTTCAAGGATTCAAGTCGCTTTAAAGTTGACCTAAACTGAAAATATTTCTACTTTATTTCAATTAAAAAGGTTATTCTGTTAATTTTAATCCTCTTTCTTATCAGGAATGGCAGAGAATTCAGCAGGATGAATATCTTGAAGAGAAGGGAGGTAATTGGGTGGGTATTTCAGGTAATAGGTAGCTGATTTTATTTTAATAGTGATTTGTGGTTATTTCCTACTCTCTCTCCCATCATCATCAAGTTAGGCAAAAAACTGTCTCTCCCCACTGTAGAGTTCAGCATCATCGGAATTGCACCGTCAAGGACTACCTCTACCAGCCAGCAGCAGTGATTCTGGACTAGCTAATAAAGGCATTATCTCCTCTTTATTCACGAGTTAGCTCTTCAGGGGCTCTTTCCTTCTGACTGGGTGGGCAGGTTAGGCTTCCACATTCTACTCTGAAAAAGACTCCCCCAGTGGTCTGGCGCCTAGGCCTTGTAGTTTAGGGCTCCTGCGTTCGAATGCCTGCCTCCTCACCAAGCTTCAGTTTCCTCATCTATAAACTGGGGAAACTGATACCAACCTCCTACAGTTCTCAGAGAAAGAAAATTAAAAAGCCTAAATACCTGGGGAAGGTAAATGCCAAATAAAGCAACAGCTCCCATTTCATTTAGGGATACTGTGCAAAGCCTTTCAGAGACCATCTCATTTAGTCTCATGAGGACTCTGCAAGGTTTTAATCTGATCAGGGCTTCCTAACAAGAGGTCTGTGAGCTTGAATTGAAACTCAAAAAAACCTTATTCTTGTGGGGACGTGTTGGTGCGGGTGTGATGTGTTTATTAAATAATACACAGGATAGCGTGGACTGAGGGGTCCGTGGTTTTCACCTGGCTGGTAAAGGGGTCCATGGAACAAAAAAGTTGAAGAAGCCCTGCTCTAGGTCAACGCCATCCAACAGACCCTCCCCAATGATGGAAACCTTCTAGATTGGCTCTGACACAGCAGCCACGAGTCACCTGGAGCTATGCAGCATTTGAAATGCAGCCAGGAGGAGAGAAGCACTGATCTTTTTCATTTTACTTCATTTTAATTTTCATAAATAGCTACTTGTGGTTCATGGTTACCGTATTGGACAATGCAGTTTTGGAGATAAGGAAAGAAAAAAGCCTGGAGGAGAATAAATTCTTCAAAGCCAGAGTTGGCCTGGGAGTCAAGTTAGTTTCTCCAATTCCAAAGCCCGTAGCTGTCCCACTGTCACCCCTGACGAGGAGGACCCCCTCCCACGACTCACCAAGGGACTGTTGATAAATGAAAAATGAAAGCTGTCTCCATGGGCTCCACCTTTGGAAAACTTGGTGCTCCCTGCCTTGCTACCTGGCTTGATAAACACTGGGAGGTAGCAAAAGGGACCTTGTCAAGGTCGGAGAGGCAGGTGAAGTCTGAGTTAGGAAGAGGGCACCGGGACCTTATCAAATTTAAGTCACAGTGTAAACTCCTACAATCAAAAAGGACCTCAGAAACCCCAGAGAATCCTGGGAGTGGCCTTCAGCTGGGGTGCCAGCGGAGTGTGGGACAGAGCTATGGAAGAGATGGGTCACCATCGGATCCTGGAAGTTCACGGCCCAACTCACTCTTTGTGGATCATTTGTTTCAGCGCTTCATTCCAGCTCCACGCTACATCGAGTGGGCCCTTTTTATTCAGCAAACTTCCCCCCCAGTAGAACTGCCAACTACAATTTGTTACTGGAATAAAAGGCATCAGTCCTTACCCTTGGGCCCTTCCCCCATCAAACGGTATCTAACTGGAGGCAGAGGTGCCTGTGCTCTTGCTCCTTAAACTTTCTCTGCCGAGTGCTGTTTTATAGCCAGTAAAGGCCTTTTCCTTACAACCCCTCAGTTTTAATTAACTAGTCTTAATCCTGTATTATTTGGCAATTGCTAAAAAAGGAACTTTGATAAAAAAATTAAAGCCCTCGGTGATGGCATTCTGCTGTCGGAACGATTCCCGGCTGCCACGATGGCCGGCGTGGGTCCTCGTGAAGTTGTACTTACCCTTACGGGCATGGCTACCCCTTGGACGGATCCAGAGTGTCCACCCCATTTGCTAAAAAGGCAGTTCTCTCCCCATTCTGCTTCACAGAACCCAGGAGCTCCTGGCCCTGGGCTTCACGGCTCACCTGCCTCATGGTGAACTCTGGCTGTGTGCTCCTGTCTGGTGAAGAAGCCTGTCCAACGACAGACCACCTGCAGCTTTTGCATTCCTTCCCTTGGCCTTTAGGTCTCTGCACAGATGTTCCTAACGGGTTAGGATATTTGAGTTTAATAGAGACATCTTCCCCTATCTACTAATAACTGATGTTCAGCTAGAACCCACGAGGGACGTACAGCTCTAATCTGACGAGCAACCCCAAAGGTCTGTGGCATCTGATAATACAGATATTCCTGCTGCTTCTTCCACTGCAGCTACTCTCACCAGCTAACTTGTACAGCACTTACGAAGACCCAGGCAATGCTCTAAGCTCTTCGTACACATTAGCCATGAGCCTCACATCATGCCTATTATTCTATTCCCATCATGCCTATTATTCTATTCCCATTTTCCTGCTGAGGACACTGAAGTGTGGAGATTAGGTGTCTTACCCAGAGTCATCTAGCTAGCTGGGACTGAAGCACACACTGGATCTCACCTGCGCTGAGGCTGATGAGTGTTAGGGAGCAAACCACAGAATAACATGTTCTTAATCAACCCATTCCTGTGAGGTGAACCCTTAGAAAGGAGCTTCTGCTAGGTGACTTCAGACATGGCGTGGCCCGGCTGAATCGGGATGGTCTTAATCCTGTTGCCGAAGTCCTCACAGGCAGGGGCACAGACAGAAGGCAAGCAAGGGACAGCAGCCGGAGCGGGAAGGCAGCAGAACCCAGAGAGAGAGGAGAAGCCAGAGAGGCCGCCGTGCAACAGAAGAGACAAGGAACAGGGATTGCTGGCAGCCAGCCAGTCTACTGGGGACAGGGTCGCCTTGCTGACGCCTTGAATTTGAACTTTTCTTAGCCTCAAGATCTCCAGCCAATAAATTCCCACAGTTTAAGCCAACCCATTGCATGGTGGTTGCTTTGGCAACCAGGAAGCAAACGGTTTTTGTACCAGAGGGGGGTACTACTCTTGCAAATACCAAAAAATGTGGTAACTGCTAGAAGAATTGCAAGGTGCTTGACAGAAAAATCCTACATTGCTTGAAGAGATACTTCCATTGAGGCCTTAGAAGGAAATGATGGATGTGCTGTTGGAAACTGGCAGAAAGGCAATCCTTGTTTTAAAGTGGCAGAGAACTTGGCAAAACTGAGTTCTGATTTTGGGTGGAAGGAAATATTTCCATCTCTGCTTCAGCCAGCCAGCTTCTCCTGGGGAATTCATTGAAAACCTATATTGGAATTCCCAGCTTACGGCCTGCCCTACGCAATTTGGACTTGCCCATCCCTATCAGTTGCATGAGCCAATTCTTATAATAAATTTCATACAATATATGAGGTTTATTATAAGAATATATGCCATCCGTTCTGCTTCCCTGGAGAGCCCTGACTAATGCAGCCAGCTGCTGAGCCATTGCACCCCAAGGAGGCTTCGCTGTCCTCCTCGTCACTGCATACTGAACACCATCAGCAAGGATTAGAAAGGCCTCCGACTTCTGCATTTCCAGAAGATTTACGAAGGCCTCAGTTGTACGTTCCTTGTGACTCCCACCAATGTACAGATTGAAGCATTCTGGGTTTGTGACAGGCTTGCATGAGGGAGGGGGCGCTTTCCACTACCTCTGCAGTCTACTTAGGTAAGAATTTTTTTCTCAGATCCCAGTACCAAGAAAAACTGTCTTTCCTAATCTGTTACCCTTTCCTTGCCATCTAAAGGACACTGTGAATCCTACAACTGCTTCTCTCTCCTGCGTTGCTCTGACCGGCAGGAATATCGGAAGCAAATATACAGCTCCCTTCTGCCAACTTCACGGAACATTTCTGTTGCCCATAAGATTGATGCCTGTTCATTTTGCTCCTAATTTGATGTGCTTCCCCATGTTTATTTTTCCCTTCAACCTAAACCCTTATCCTATTCATTTTATCTTATGATATATATTTCTGCATTGCATCTTCCTGTGGAAGGCGACAAACGTACACAAATAAGCACAAAAACCAATTAGCACCAGAAACGCCGGGCACTTTACGTGACGAAGTTTTAGGGTCAGGCAGGCCTGATTCAAATGTGGCCGATACTTACAGGCTGTACTGAGCCCTAGCTTCTTCTCTTTAAATCAGGCACAACAGCAAGAAAGCCTATCTCACAGGTGAGATCTGGGCACTGACACAACGGAACTCAGTAAACTATTAGTAACATAATAACGGTATTTGTTAGTGTTGCAAGTATCAATTATTACTCAAAGAAACAAGTCCCTTATCTCACAGATGAGAAAACTGATCCTAACAGAGGTTCGGCCTGTCTCCCGAGCGGAGGCAGATTATTCAACACAAAGCTACACCATTTTTGCAGGGAGTTTTTGTTAGGTGGGTCTTTACAGAGAGCAAGGTCCCAACAATCCAGAGACAAATGTGGAAGCCTAAGCACAAGGGAAAGCCGCAGAGTGGAAACTGTAATTGTGCTTGACTCGCCGAAAGCTTGGTTTCTGCATGGGATGCTGAGTTGCATGCGTGCTTTCACTCCCAATCTACGTTTGGGTAGAGCAGCTGCTGGCAGAAAGGACAAGCCGTGGTGACGTCACTGCAGCTTTCCTCCCCCCTCACAGGCACGCCAGGGTGGAATGGCTGGAGGAGGGATCCCTGGGCTGGGAGGCCCCACCCAAGAGGTCAGGTCACAGCCTCTCGCCGTGGGAGGGGAGCCGAGCTACAAGTCTTAAAGGCGGTAGACCTGCGGTCTATCGTGCCATCTAAATTTTACACAAACAAATGAAAATGCCTGTCCCTCAATAACCAGCAATGAGCATTTAAAGGCTCATTTCAGCAGTGACAAAAACATGGCACAGCCTGATTTTGGTATCGAGTGGAAAGATGAAATCCACTCACTTCATTTTATTCTTGTCCCAGAAATGAGGAAAATGACCCAGTTGGTAAGTGACCTGGCTCGTTTGATGACGGCCACTGGAAAGCAACAAGAGCAAGGCACCACCTTGCCTCACTTTCCAGGTTATATTTTAGAAGGAAATGGAAACTTGTCCTGATGGCACTTAACACAGCTCTCAAATGTCCTTTATTCTGCCAGAATTTGGTCAACTCAGTCACGATTTGAATGTCGGGCGGAAAGAAGTGCTCAGATGAGCCCGAGAGAGGCCAGGCTCTGTGTTCAGGCCACCCAAGGGCATGAACTTCTACCTGCTCTGTAACTTGAAGATGCTAAGTCCTTTGCATTTCACTTTAAGGCCCCTGGTTTGAGAGTCTGAGATGCCAAACTCTGTCTCTCTTCATCCACCTCTGTCTCATCTGATGTGGGCATTTCAAGACCATTCTGGATGCTCAGGTTTGGAGAAGGCACTCCTGGTGTAGGAGTACATCGGGGACACGTGCCCCCATTCTGTCAGAGAACACTTTGAGACACAATTCCTAAGATATTGAGCACCTACCTCTCAGCTTGCAGAAGGAAGGAGGAGGTCAACAGAACATGTCTTTCAGAGGAGTAGATAATCACTACTAAAATATTTTAGCCTTAGGAACCAAAATTAGGAGAAATTAAAGAGAATCCGTTTACTCAGAGCTAGGGGTGGGGGATGCCATATTTCTTGCAATGAATATTTTTAATACATATTCCAAATGTGTATATCAAATCCCCCGACTGCCAACCAATACACTCTAAGAGCAGCAGGATGCCCTTTGCAGGAATGCTTGAAACATGGCCACAGGCTTGTAAATCCTTCTTTACAGTAAATCATTTCTTAGTAAAACACTTGTTCCAGAATAATAAATTATGCTGTTCGAGTAATTAGAAACACAGTGGCAGAGAAGAGGCAGGTCTAGAAAAGAACGTTTTTAAACTATTGCTATGTTAAGATGACATAGCTGGATAGAGCCATTGAAAGGAAAGGGAGCTCAAGCAGCTTTCATGGAATTCCCCTTTGTATACATTTCCCACTTAATCCAATTTTTAAAAACGCTTTCCTTCAGAGTCACTCCCTTCCCACTTCGGTCTTCTGAAGTAGCTTATGTTTGGGCCTCAAAGATACACAGTGCCCCCTGGCCATCCTCAGGCACAGTGCTGGCCCTACCACCCTTTATTGCAGAAGGTACTAGCAGTGCTCACAGGGATCACCGCCACCACCTACAGAAGTCCGCAGTGAGTGCAGAGCCGGCCTCAGAAAACTCAGCAGAGGCACATGTCCCTCCCGCAGGGAGGGTGCTGCTGTATCCATGAGGGGCACACAGGAAGCAGACAGCAGACTGGGAAGTAAAAGGGAAGTGGGAGGAGGCATAGGCAGGGAGAGCCTTCAGCCTAGGATGCAGGACTAAGAGCTGGGAAAGGAGAGGGGGGAGGAAGGAGGCTGGAGTCGGGTGAGCGTCACTGCAGTAAGGCGCTGAGAAAGGCTCGCCCAGGGCCAGGGGGGCAGTAGAGGCGGCTCCGGGAACTCTGCCCTGCTCAGGCACTGGCTGAGCTTCGGGGTGAATGCTGCAGGGTTTCGGGGTGCCAAAGGCACCGCAGAGGGGGCTGCCCACATTCCATTCCTGATAGCAGGTTTCTCGAGGGGAGATTGAAGCAGCAGCCCTCCAAGCCGGCAGACGGGAGCTTGGCTAACCCCTCCTCCAGACCCCCAAAAGGTTCCTGTTAGATGGAGAAGTGGGCTTTTTTAGTTTTACTCCGATGGACTAGAAGGAACATGGTTTTATAACCAACGAGCAGGTAGCACATCTAGGCACATTCATTGTCTGCCTCCCTCTCTATATCACACTCTACTTCGTGATAGTTTTAGTCAAGAACTTGCTTAAGCTATTGTTTGACATCTCTGGATGTTCCTTGTCTTCCCAATGTGACTCTGCAGTGAAGGCAAAGTAGTCTATCTGACTTTTCTATTTTACTCAATTTCAGGAGGAGAGGAAAGGCTACTATTATAGGATCATTTATTTTCATTGAGGCTTTGGGGAAGGGTCAAAATGAAACACAGTAAATGGAGACAATAAAAAAGGATCTTCAGTTCCAGTTCCTTGGGAGCCCTTAAAATTCCTAAACTAGTAGGAAACTTTTAAGTAAAAATAAATTTGTAGAGCTGGATATGAAGGAATTGCTGGATTGGATCACAGTAGGCACTTACTAAACAGCTGAGTGAATGAATGAATCCACTGCTGGGGATATAGCAGTAAATAAAAACAAATTCTCTGCACTCAGGGCTTATATTTGGTGGGGGGAAAAGGGCTGACAATAAACAACCAAAAAAAACCGGTATCGGTGGTGATAAATAAGATAAAAAATCCAGAAGGGTACGGGGGCTGCATGTAGGTGTGTGCACATGAATTACTTCAACATGATCACGACATGGAAGCAGGACCTGAATAAAGGGAGCCATGCAAATAAGTGATGGACGAGGAAGAGCAGCCCAGAGAGGGGAGTGCAGCGCTAAGGTCCTGCGGTAGGCGTGTGCCTGGTATGCTCAGGGTACATCAAGGGGACAGTGAAGTGCTGTGTCATTTATGGGACCTGTAGGCCACAGGCAGGACTTTGGAGTTATGTGGAATGTGGCAGGAAGCCATTGAAGGTTTAAAGCAGGAGAGCGGCGTGCTCTGACATTCCAAGAAGATCCATCTTTCTTATTCTTCATTACAGCTGTGCAAGGTAGGTATTATCACTGTCGTTTTTCAGACAGGGAGGCTGTGGCTTGGAGGGCTTACGACTGGCTCGTGGTCCTAGCTTGTGAGTAGGAAAGCCAGGTTTGAGCTTCTTCCTGTTAAACTCATGCCCTTAACCAACTACTTGTATTACAAGTTTTTGGAAAGGGCTCTTTGGCAAAGATTTACCCTAAATACCACTTAGTACAAAAGCCCTTTATTTGCAAGTAATATCCTGACAACTTGGCTTTAGTGAGCATCCAAAAAATAGGCTCCTTCTTTCATCTTGCAGAAGAGGGTCATTTGTTCTTTTAGGTTTTCCATTTATGAGAATCCACAGCAGAACAATGGAGGAGCTAGCAAAACTGTCCACAAGGTAAATCCGTGGTAGAAAGGGCTCGTCCGCCCATCCCTAGGAAGCTGTACTGGACCAACTAATCCACTTCATCACCTGTTTTTGACAAGTCACCATTTCAGAGCAATTGCTTACTATTTGTGGCTGTCAGAGAAGGTTTTCAAACCATGTGCTCAAATTATCAGAATCACTATTAAGGAGTAAAAAACAGGCTTCTATTGATTGAAAGAAAATATGTTCCTTTCATACAGTGCATTTTACCTAGATTTTTTTTTATTAGACTACAGAGGTTCTGGTTAATACTTCCCTATCCTTACAGGCAGATTTTTACTGGCCTTAAGGCAAAGAGGCGGCAGTGGACCCTCTGGGGCACTCAGGGGCAGCCACGTGAAAACTCACCTCCTCCCAGGCCCATTCTCCTAACAGTCCGACTGAGAACTCCTAAAGCGGTAGTGTAATAATCACGGTCCCAAACAGATAAAGCAGACAGGTGACTAAGAGTTAAACAGGTCTTTGATTCTGCTTCCATTCCTGAACTTCAGAATTTTTTTTACAGAATGTTTTGACATCATACATTATTTTTAAAAATTGTTTCTTTGCCAACAGCCATTCGTATTGTGACGCAGGTAGCTGTGACCCTCATACACTCTTCATCAGTACATCGGCTCTGGGTCTAGCACCATCATTATCACACGTTGGACAGTTGGCAAATGCCCATCTGGTCTGAGCGTCTCCGTCCTCCTCTGCAAACCGCGGGATATAATCTCATCTAATCCTCAAAGTAAAATGCTTAGCCCCGGGCCGGGCACACAGAATGGCTTCTTTTTTTAATTTTTTTAATTTTTTTTAATTTTTTTTATTTTTTTAGAATGGCTTCTTATCTCTCTCAAGCGTTTGGCCCTTCGGCGCCTTGGGGAAACAAGCTCTCTCACTCAGCAGGCTTTTTGGTTTTCCTTTGTCTGCCTGGCTCGTCTGAGGGAGGTCTGCTGTAAAGAACTTTAAGTGGGTTTAGCTTTAGTCCCTTCTTAGTAACTCTTCAGTCCTTGCCCTCCCCTGGTGGTTCTCACACTCGAGTGGGCTTCGTCAGAAGCTGGAAAGCTCTCAAGACGCAGATTGTGGGGTCCTACTCCCAGAGATTCCGACTCAGCAGGTCTGAGGTGGGGCCTGAGAGTCTGCATTTCTCACAAGTTCCCAGGTGCTGCCGGCCAGGTGGGCCACTCTGAGCAGCCCCCACCTGCTAGGAATCTCTCTGCTCAGAGCGGGACTGGCTAGGAGACCTCCGGCAGGGTATTCAGCCATTTTAGTACCCACTTTTGTTACCTGTGAGCTAACAAGAAACTACTTCCAAATCATTCACTTTAAAACATGCTTTTTCCCCCTCGTTTGACTGTTCACTTGTTCACAACTGAACGAACTCTATTAACTCACGGCCAGGTCGCGTGCACGGGAGGGCAATTCCCAAAAGGGTGTCGCTGGGCCTTCATGGGCCCCAACCACAAGCCACCCAGCCCAGGGCTCCGGTTCACCAGCAGCCCACAGCGTGGTGTGAAGTGGCGAATAGGGACTGCTGCCCTAGGAAAACTCCAGGTGGAAAGAAGCAGTAGAGAGCCTGGCGCTGTGATTTCAACCACTGCCTTGTCCAAGTCCTTTAGCACGGCACAGCAATACTCGAGAGACTTGAAGGTAGTTCTTGATATTTTCACTGTATCAGGGGCAAGGCGTTCTAGGTATCTATTACTTTTTTTATGCACTTTCTTCTTGCTTTGCTCTGCGCTGCTTTGCTTTGTTCCCACGAGCTCCTCATCAATCCAGCAGGACCCCAGATTCCTCCAGTGGAGGCAGCTCCTGTCGCCTGAGCACAGGCTGTCAGTCCTGCCTACATCCTTAAGCAGCATGAATCTCAAGTATAGAATTTTCCATGAGACTGACTCAGACACTATTTCACGGGTGAGATACTTCTACTGCTCCAGGCACTAGAGCTATCTTATACCTTTGCAGAGAAATGAAAAGCAAACCCGAAGAAACTTCAGAAAGAGAAGAAACATGAAAAGGAGAAAAGCGGGAAAGTGGCAGGGGGTGGGGTGGGGAGCATCCCAGAAAAGAAAGAAGGGGGGGGGGATTAATGAGAAAAGGAAAAGAAATAGTGACTAAAGCAAAAAAATCAGTTTGTAAGAGAAAATGATGAGCTGAAAGTAAGGACTTAAAACTGAAATGATTTCATCATTACCATTAAAACCCATTTAAGACTCCCGTCTGGGTGGCCCTGTCTTCTGAGCTGACCCAGACAACTATAGCCCGTGGGCCAAAGCCAATGTGCAGACTGGTTTTCAAAATAAAGTTTTATTGAAACATTCGTTTCATATTGCCTGTGGCTGCTTCCATGCTACAGCTACACAGGTGGGTAGATGGCTTGCAAAGCCTAAAATATTCAATACTTGGTCCTTTACAGAGAAGATGTGCTGACCTCTCTTCTAAGACTTTGAAACATGAGGATCTGCTACAGAAGGGAACCTAACTGCACTGTGGCTGACTGCAAAAGGGGACATAATCCTTCACCCTTTTCTGCACCCACACCCCCTGCATCGTGACTTTGCAGCATCTCCCACCAAGAGGAGCTCAAGGGCCTGGCTTTGTGACTTGGCTAATGGAATGCAGCAGACCCCTGGCTGTGCCAGAGAGCGAAGAGCTGGGGTGGAGATGAGACCTTCCAGCTTGGGCCATCACACGCCAGCCAGCCCCCATGCAAGGCAGCAAACACACGAGTGTGTCCAGCTGAGCCCAGCCCAGCCCGCTGACCCGCAGCCTCGCTCGCGACCACACGCATGGTTGGAGATTTAAACTAGGAAGTCTGCAGTGGTTTACTAGGCAGCCAAAGCTGATCCAACTACGAATAATCGAGCCCTTCCAAAGCCTTCTCCCTTCACAGTCCTGACTCAGGAGCTGCCTTTCAACCAGTTAAGCCCTCATCTCTTCATTCCAAAATTGATGTCCTGTCTCCTAGCGGAAATTCAGCCGGGCCTGCTCTTGTCCTGTGTGCCTCCCGGGAACTTTACCCGCACTCCTCAGGACTCGCGTTCCAGTCGGCCAACCCTGAGGCCTGGTAATCCCTCCCTGGGGAAGTCGTCTGTCATTCCAGTGCCTTTAGAGTTCTCAGTCCTCCCAATTCTTGGGTATCTGTCTGCACGACTTAGCACTCTTTGGTATCTACCTCACGTAACTTACGCTTCATTGCCCCATCAAGGCTCACCTTTCCTTGTGTCCAAGGCCAGTGGCTCGCTCTTCTCCCAGCTGGCATGTAAAGAGGCAGGTGGTGATGGAAGGGTCAACGTTGTTATTGAAACTGCTCACAGGTGAACGGGTAAACGTGCACCATGGGTCCATGTAGGACAAACCCAGGATTATTCTGGACCCTCATTGAGTTAAGGCAGGGAAAGACAAGGGGAAGAAGTTCCAAGCCATTGGTGTTGGTGCCAGAAACTTCAGGAGTCTGGTCGTTAATGCGAAGAGCTGACTGACAACAGCTCTTTACAGCTCACGGTGTATTTGCCGAGGAAGTGGCTGGAGACCCTGGGCAAGCACTTGGTCTCAACGTCAGGGTGAGGGGCCTTCAGCATGAAGAGGATCCACACCGTGGGGTGCCTCGGTCACGGCCCACAAGGATACCCTCTGGCGTAGGTATGCTGTCCCCATTCATGGGGAGACCTACGCCCCCACACTCAGGCGGAGGGACTCGCTCAAGATCAGTTCTTGGAAATGTCAGGGGCTAAGGCTCAAACCAGAGCCTTTTGTCTTCAAGTCCAGTGATGTTCTAGAACTCTCCAATCTAGAGGCCTTTCCTTAGACATGGTGTGCTTGGGCGACAATGAGCCCTTGGCTTCGGGGCATGACCGCCAGATGACACTACCTGCACCGGCATTTTAAAGGCTGACCTAGAGGAAGGAACAGGTCTCGGTATTTTCTCAAAGTCCTGGATGACACTAGCTGGTTGCGATTTTGAGCCAAATGATTACGTGACCGGGTGTCTGATACCTTTACTGTGTGAGGGGTAATCACGTGGCCACCATGACGGGCAAGTGGCTGAGACAGGTCTGCCAAGATTGTGATGACAGAAAAAACTGGTACTCTTCAGAGCCCACCTGCCTTATATGCCCCTTTTCTAGCACAGAGAGGCTAAGAAAGCTGCCCAAGGAGGCTCAGCCACAAAGAGGAAGGAGTAGACCCCGCTTGCCTTCAAAGCCCCAGTGTTCTCTCTGCCACACGCTCATATTTCCTACCTGTGCTCTGAGCTCCCCACAAACCATTCTCCACACCCCACCAGAGTAACTGCCTGAAAATGGCTTCCCACAGCAAGCTGAATGAAATCCAGATTACTTGGTATGCTCTATACTATCTGTTCTCACACTTGAGCATGCATCCAAAATCCCTCAAAGAGCTTAGACTCATATTGCTGGACCCATCCCCAGGGTTTGTTCAGTAGATCCATGGGATGGGCCCAAGAATATGCAAGTCAAGTAAGTTCCGAGGTGCTGCTGCTGGTTTGGGAACCACACTTTGAGAGCTGCTGATTAGCACGAGGTGGCCTCTGCCTACTTCTCAGGCCTCTTTCCTTACCAAGCCCCTTCTCACTGTGCCTACTCCAAACGTCATCCTGCTCTCCCAATAGATCAGGACTGTGCATGCCTCGGGCCTTTGCACTTCTGTTCCCACGTCTTAGAATGCTTTTCCCATAACTCCTGGCAACGCTGGCTCCTTGTCATTCAGCCATTACTTCAGATGTCCCCTTCTGAGTAAAGCCTTCTGCCCCCAACGCTTCTTTTAATCAGATAATAGCATTTAACACTAGAAATTTCTATCCTTACTGACTTATTGTCTGTCTCTTATCACTGAATTGCAAACTCCCTAAGGATGGAGACTTATGCACCACTTTACCTCTGGCCTCTAGAACGGTGGTTGGTACCATTAGGTGAATATATCATGTTTAAGCTGTAGTTAACAGTGACATTAAAAAACACTGTCTAGATTTTCTAGTCTACTCCAAGTTTCATCTGAAAAACACTCCTTTGTTCTCTCAGTACCTTATAGCTCTGCTTCCGGCGAAACATTAAGATTATTTGACATTGTTAAGCTGTTTTATAGATTTTATAGCCTAATGATTTTAATGTGAAAAACCACACAGTGTGATATACCTATATAAATATGTACATACATACCCTTACCTCTAATTTATAATCAGAGGTTCTGTGCTCAAACCATTCTGCACAAACAGGGTTTCAGTTCAGACTAATGCTACCACAATATCTTCTTCCATCTACGTTTGATCTGTAACTAATACTCAGATCCTGGCTAATAAGCATGGCACCATCACTCTTGCAGAAGACAATTCTTTGGTAAGGGTTCCCAATCCTGGCTGCATGTTAGATTCACCTGCATGTATTTTTTATACTACTAATATGCGAGTCCCAAACCAGACCAGTGTGATAGCACTTCAGGAGGTGGGCAGGCATCGGTATTTGTGAAAAGCTCTCCAGGTGATCCTAACGGGCAGTCAGCGTTGAGGCTGAGATTCAGCGGATGGGCCGTGATCCAATCAGCCTTCTGCTATCCGAGTTCATTTAGTGAACTCAAAAGTGACTATCATTCCTGCGATGAGAGAGATGTGACGACCCACTTAGAAAATCTTTTAAGAGTCTAAAGTAATTATTTGGCATGAAACACCTCTGCCTAAATAAATATTTCAAATTTGAAGAAAATGCTTCTCTGTCCTGAGGAAGGTGGTGCCACCACCCCTTGGAGACGCTGAGCACAGGAGGGGCTGGGAGGTCCCTGTTCGCTAAGCCCACCAGGTTGCCCTGGGCGTGGAGGACTGAGGCGGGAAATGTGCCCACTTCTTCCTCTTCTTGGCTTGTTTCCTATCTTTAATACGTTTACTGATTTTCAACTGCCTTTCCATTCAGTCTATGTTTAACTGACATTTATGTGATCCCTAATGTATGCAAAATGCTTCTTAGGCACTACAAAAGATATGATGATATACACCATTTTTGATTTTGGTTTACCATCAAATCACTACCAATGAATGCAGGAGCAGAGCGTGGGAAGCTCAGGGAAGTGTGCTCACACGGGCTCACAGGGTGGCCTGGCTTCAATAGGTAGCAGTGGGAGATGGAAACCATTTCAGAGAAAGGACCAACATGGCTGAATCCTTAAGTGTGCCCCTTCTCCGGGGTTCTCCTTGCCTTGCATCAGAATCCACCCGGTTTCCCGTGCTGGAAATCCCAACCTCTTTTTCTATTTCTTACTCTCCTCACCCTCTACATCCACCAGATTAGAAAACCCTCTAGTTCATTCCATACTCAAAGTCTGTCTGTCCATCAGGTCCTCTCCACCCCAGCTCCACCCTCCCAGGTTATCCATGTAACCACGTAACTAGTCCAGTCACACCCATTTTCCACCCTCTTCCAGACCTTACCATGCCTCTGCTGAAAACCCATCAAAGGCTCCCGAGAGCTCTCAGTCGAGCTGCTCACAGGCTGATGGACGCTGTCCGTCTCTGTCGCTTCAGCTCCTGCCCCTCACCCCATTGGAACTCGCCATCACACAGGTGCTCTTGCACAAGCACAGGCTCTCCCCTCATCTTAGCCATGTGACCCTCCACTCACTCATCACTCCACCCTCCAACTCTCTGCAGCCTCTGGAAGAGTCCTCTCTACCCACAGCCCCTTCCTGTCCTCTCACATGCTGTGGCGCACTCACCTACCGCATCCTTTAGCCCCACATGCCTGTGTAGGGGAAGGGTGAGGGTGAGAGTGGGAGGCATCTGGGGCCACGCGCTGAAGGCCTGGACTTCCAAACTGAGAAGTTCGTATTTAATTCAGTGGATAACGAAGTGCCATCAAAACACGTTTTGGTTTGTTTTAATTTAAGTTGCACTGGGATGCACGTTCAGTTCTAGCTGGGACAGGGGAGAAGGGCTAGAGCTGGAAGACAGCGAGACTCAAGGTAAGAGGGTCTTGGCTGAACTAACTACCCACCAGGCACTGATAGTAATAGGCTTCTCAGGATAAAAACTCAAATTACACTCCAATTAATCTTTTTCTCCCCCACCCCAATTTTGAAATTATACTATTATTTTATGACCAACTTTAATACTTTATATGATAGACACAAGCCTCTACTGCATGTGCCATGAGTTACCACCATCATCTCCCACTGAGAATCTCTACCCTCTGGTCTTTACCTCCATCTGCCCATCCCCTTCTGCTTCCCCACATGGGCCTGTACCCTTACTTTACGTAGACAAAGCTAGTAGATCTTTCATCTATTTTATCAATAACAATAGGTGTTTTGTCTACGAGCGGGAAAACTATTGTCATGACTATTACAATCATGATGACGATGTAGACATCCTTCACTGAAAGTACAAGTGCTGCGCTACAATTCCTCTTCCTACTCTGAGAGTCCAATATTGTGTCCCTGTAGGTACAGTTAGTTTGTTATCTAAAACTTGGAAGAAAGATGAAGAAATTTATACATCCTTTCAATTATATACTGGAGCAAGAACAGGCCACCAAAGAATGGCTTATTTCTCTAGAAGAATGTACCTTTGCGTCACTCACCATTTACTATTGTTTATAGCACACTTATAATTACTATTTAACTATTGTTTAGGGCACAGATTCTTTGAAGTTAGATGGATATGTTGCAAATGTTTTCTGTTCTATAGAGGTGTGAGGGATTTGTGTCTGGTAAAAGAGACAACTCCAAAGGTTAAAATTTAATGGTCCCATAGGACATTAGGCAGTTTTGTATGTAACTTATTTCAGCTTTGCTAACTTAAGCATATAAAACTGCTTGCATGTTCTGAAAACTAGCTTTACCATCCTGCTGGTGTCCACACTGAGAAATTCAAGGCATCTTTCAGTCAAAGACATTTTGAGAGTCATGTTCTTAGCTTTTTGAAAATTATCCTTGGGTAAAGCTTTGCTTCCCTGACAAATGACAGGGGGTGTGTACGCTTTCCTGGGCGCCACTGTGTGGCCCACGACTGGAGTTCAGAACCCCCTTGGAACAAGGCCAGGCTCCCACTCTGCCCTCCTCCTAAGTTTCTGTTGATCCAGCACTTTGACATTTCTGTGGGTCCACCTATTCCAATAACTGCTTGTTTCAGTTTTCCTGACAGGAGTCTCAAGTCCTAGGTGGCTCCGTAAGTGTTTGTGCTGGGGTGGGAGGGGAGGGGAGAGGAGGGGGAGCAAGTACGGAAGCCCGTGGCTTCGGCAGAACAACGCACTCCATCTGGGCAGGGGGCCCCAGGAACAGTCAGGTGCAAGGCGGAGAACAAGGGCTAGCCCCGGCTGGGGTCTTCTGCGGCCACTAAGAGGAAAGGGCTGGCCGGTGAGAGCTGGGGGTTCCGATGCAGGGAACCGAGAGTGATTTCTTCATGTGGGAAAGGAGGACGGTATTTTTAAAATCCGGGTCTGCTGTGCGCTGGCTGTCTAGAGCAGCGCTGTCCAGTAAGACAGGCACTAGCCGCATGTGGCCATGTAAATAAAATTAATAAAAAACCCAGTGCCTTCCACAGCACATTTCGGATGCTTGACAGCCACATGGACGTGGATGGACACTGCCCTCGAGGCGGATGTCCTGCTGGACGGCATGGATCTGGGGGCAGCAGCATTCTTACAGATATGGCTCTTAACATTTTTGTTGGTTTTCAATACTGCACTGTCCTTTAAGGTTATGTAAAAGGGGAGTCCTCAGAAGATCTGGATGGGAGGGCACGAGGTGAAAGGAGCTACGCTGCATTGCTCAGGAGGAGAAGAGACTAGAATTTTCGATTTGCTCCTTTGGCTTGAGAGGAAGGACTTTTTTTTTAAGGGGGGGAGGGGAACTTGGGGAAAGAAAAGCGAGTGAATTGGAAAAGGGCTCTGGGGAGAGATAAAGGACACAGGGACCTGCACCTGGATGGCAGAGTGGGGCAAAGGAGATGGAGACGGGAGAGACGCCCCTAGGCTGGGCCGGCTAATGATCAGCCTTAATAGCTAGTGTGAGCCCTGAGGCTCAGCTGTAAATCTGTCCTGCGCTGGGCTTTCACTCTCTTCTGTTATCACTAAGCACTGAATCCTGAGTAAAAGTTTATTTTTTGCAACATCCCTGTGTTCCTGGGACTTGTTGATGTAATGGGTTTTGGGCAGGGGTTCTTAACCAGGGGGCCGAGAGCCTGAAATGAAATTCAAAACCCTTATTCTTGCGGGGACGTGTTGGTGCAGGTGTGATATAGTTATTAAATAACACACAGTAAGTATAGTGTGGACTTAGTAAGGGGTGGGACATAAAAGTTTAAGAACCCCTGGTTTAGGGAGGGAAGAGAAGTGAAGCAGCCAACAGTCCTGGAAGCTGAGAGGTGAAAAGGCATTCAAAGGTAAGGGTAGGTACCATGCGAATGTCAGCACTTGGGACCTCTTGGGATGACAGAGAGGGCCTGAAAGTGCCAGGGGAGGGGGTCTTGTGTCCTTTAAAACGGATTTTAAAGGAAACTCAGGAGACTGCTTGAGTTGGAGACGTTTGGGGTGCAAGCATTTTAACAGTTCGGCTGTGCCTCTCCTCTGCAACAGGAGAAGCTATTCTGCATGGAAGAAACTTGTAAGTTGGAAGAACCAGATTTAGAAGTGGCACAGAAATACAATCATACGCCACAGTGCATGCTGCAGGCTAAGTAGTTTCTGAAATTCTGACTACCTAAAGAGAAAGCCCTCAGGTACTGCAGAAAGAATAAAATACTGCTTAAATGCAGCTGCATTTGACAAAGTAATATATATATATATATATTTTAATGGTGGCTAAACATTTTTTCCCCTCATTTCGTGAGTCTCACCCACTGCTTCAAACACCTCCCTGCCTTCTTGAAACAAGCACATGGAGCATACTCTCCTCCGAAACCTCGGTTAACCTGAAGCCTCAGGCCTTCCAGGCAACACTGCTATCGTGAGGCTGCCAAGCACTTTGCCCAGTTACACAATGGGCCCTCGGCTATGACGTTCTGGAGTTCTCCTGTTTTCTCTAACTCCTGGTTCTCCCACTTGCTGTCAGTGCCATTTCTCACTGCTGTTCATACACACACTGTAGAAACAGACCTTTCCTGCTGACTAGCTCAGAGTAGACTTGGCTACCCAAGAGCCTACAGTCCAGCTTGAAATATCACTTGGCTTTCTGATTTGATATTTTGTTATGAAGAGAGATGTTTACTTTATTAAGTTAAAGCTTTTTTGCCTAAAATCCCAATAAAATAGCACTTAAGAAAGTTGAAATCGTGGCTCAGTTGGATGTCATACTTGTTCAAGATTTCTTTCCTTCTAGCTTTATCCCATTTTCAGAGTAACCTGGAAGAAAAGCCCCTGGAAGACTTTAGCATAGGTGAATAGTATTTTCTAAATGTGAGTTACAATTATTAATAACCAAAGAAAATCATCATGAGAAATAAGGGACTCAAATGATGATGAGTCTCCAGTTCATCTAACCATGCTTCACCTTATCTAGCATAAAGTACTTTCTCTAACATGTTCTGCTTCCACGACAACAGGATAAATACTCAGCCAGTGATCACATTCACTACATTCAAAATTACCTTCTCTGAATTATGAAAAGAGCTTGGGAAACTGTCTTAGAAAACTGCAAATCTTTTGGGATGCTCTAGCTGTCCCTGGGCAAGATAGTTCTCTCATCAGCTCATGATAAAAACCAACGGGGCCATGGTTTTAGCAACACTGGTACCCAGCCTAGACCAAGCTTACCTGAGAGAAAGACTTGGAAGTGCATCTAAACCAGTCCTTGGCTTTCTCTGCCAAGTTGTGTAAAATGGATACAAATAGTCCATTGCAACACCTTACTCTGTATTCTCCTGAGAACTGTCATACAAATCCAGAGAGGGCTATGATAATAGACTTTGGAAAAACCAAAGCAACAAGTACTAAGCCACCTGAGACCACAGTAGACCTCCTGAAAAGAGGTCTCTGGGCATCTGGCCATCTCAACTGTAGGGAGGGCCAATTAGCTTCTATTTGTATCTTACTGATTGTGAAAGGAACCAACTCTGACTCCCAGTGGCATCTCAACAAGTTTTACATGTAATTTTGCCTCAGAGGCAACACCAATTTCATCACATATCCCTCCCCAGGTCACCAGAAACTCAATACACTCTGAGGAAAACAAGGTACTCACAACGCAAATGAGGCTTCAACTCACCTAACCCAGCCCCTTCTAATCAAATGAATGGCCCAAAGCCCCAAGTCTAGCAAAAGTCCAGACCCCTCCCCGCACCTTGCAAGGCACAGCAATAAATGACAGAAGCAGGGGCAGGCAAAGCTTTGGTCAAACTAATATACATAAATGAAACGAGCAAATCAACTGAATGGCACAAAGATCAATCGCTGTTACATTGATACAGAGTGGAAAATTTTGCGTAGAAGGCTTGCCGAAAGCAAAAGCTGTTACTACATGAAACCCATTTGTAGCCTCAAGCTAGTGACAGTAAGTCCCTTAGTAAGTAGCTGTGAGGAATGAAAGACTAAAATAAAGGACCTGGAAGCTTGTGGGGCTCACTGAGGCTCAGCAAATTACAGTGTCACTATTCTGTCTCACAGCTTGACTCTTTGAAACTCATAAATCTCAAATGCAGGCGTTCCTCCTCATGTCAGAGAATATTTACTCAATACTGTAATGAAAATTAAATAATTATCAGAAGGTTTTGAGAGAAAGGTTAATAACATCTCTTTACCTCTTCATATCTATCAAAAACCGCTCCTTCTTGCAAAAAGGAGGGGACTTCTTTCTGCCAGTTAAACTCATAAGGTTTGGCCATGATTTTATTCAGACCTGAAATGAAAAAAAAACAAACAAAAAAAAACAAAACTCATTAGTAAACAAAATTAAATAACGAGTGAGGATCACAGGTTAATTATGTTGTATTCGTGTTTGTGAATATTTTTTTCCAATAATTGGAGTCTATATATTTTCTTCTTCCCCTCATCAGAACCCAGCTTTCTTCCTTCTTGTCTGTAAACCTGGAGAAACGACATCAAGAAGTAGCAGAGGTGATCATTTGGGAAGCTTCCCTTTCCTCTCCAAATCCCATAACAAGACATTCTTTTTGAACATCTGATGGGATCAGATAAAAGGAGGATACCATAGGCCAAAACCTACATAAAGCAGGGGCTTGCTGCCCCAGAGATAACAGAACAAACAGAACAGACTGGCGCAAGTAGGGCTGATGCCTTCAAAGAGAGAGAAAGGATGACCTAGACGTGAACGGCAACCAGACCCACATAAGGCATGTCTTCCAGGACGCTGACCGCGGGAAGGCAGCAGGTATATTTCTATAGGAATATACCTATAGATTCAGAACTCTGTGTCCAATCAAATCATATTCCAGCTTTTAGGGGGGAAATACAGATATCTGCGGACTTGCAAGGAATCAGAAAGAGTTAATGACCAACTTTGAAAGATTTAATGTATTATATATTCTGTCAAGGAGAAAAAATCCAGAAAAGAGATATGAAAAGTAACAGTGAGAAAAAGAAAAGAAAGTAAAAGAAACAATGAAACTTACTCTCCAGAAGTATTGTATAAAAAAGTGAAAGAATGAAAGAGAAAAAAATAAAGGAACAACAGTCTAGAAGCCAAACAAGTCCCAGACTTTATCAATTAGGAGTTGTGGCAAGCGAAGAAGAGGGAGGAAGAAAGAAAGGAACAAAGACTCATAAAATCATTTTTGGAATAAGGTATGGACCCAACCCTTAAAATTCTAGACACTGATATAAAAATAGAAGTTTAATACAGGTGTTAAATTTAAGAATTTTCCTGTAGTAAAACAAAAACAGAAAGTATAACTTCCAGTTGGGGGGGTTGGGGGGAAATGGAAGAACCTTGAGTGAATTTTAAATAGAAAACAAAAGGAGTGGAAAGGTAGGAAAAAACCATGGTAAATGAAAAATAAAATGACAACACAGTAATTATAATAAATAGGAATAGGTTAGATTCACCTATTAAAGACATAGGCTTTAAAATTGGGAAGATTATGGCTTTCTAGAAATATTCACAAAATTGAAAAATTGAAAATGAAGGGATAAAAAAAAGAAAAAACTGGCGCATGCCAAGAAGGAAAGGGAACAAGTGTAACAATAATGATATTAGGCAAAATAGTCTTCAAGGGAAGAACCAAAGAGGCACGGCGATATATCATACTACGAAAACGGGCAATCAAGATGAGTTACATCGTTATTAACATTTAAGAATGTGACCAAACAGCATCAAAACATAATGAAAATACAAAAGAGAAATTGGCAAAGTCAAATACATTGAGAAACAAGTCTCAGAAATGAATGGAACATGAAATAAAGATTATTAAGAACTTGACTATCACATTAAACTATTCAAATGATTCAAGTTAACAAAATCTAGATAGAATTACCTAATGAGCTTAATTCTGTCTTTATATACATATGTTTATATATATTTACATCTCTCCCTCATCTGCATCCCAGCTACCCCACATGCATGTGACAATCTTAAAATCTGATCATGGTAAGGCCATAGAAGAAGTTAGGCTGTTTGTGTTTGTGGACCACGTTAGTCAAACAAATAAATCAATAACCAACAGAGAGTAAAAATTAGTACATATGGGAGTTGGACACACACTTTCTATAAATGATAGATGAGCACATTATCAACTTATATAAATATGTAGGTGAAAATAATAAACAATGATCAAAAAACCAGAAGTTTTTTTTTTAAATATCCATGTTAGAAATATCTTTGGCAAGTATTAAGAGAGGAAAAGGGGGGGGGGAAACAAACTCACAACATTCACAATGAAAAGTGGGACGCACAATTACAAAGAGGAGAATGAAAAATTTCTCAGAGAGTGCTATGTGTCACATTATATGAAATATCTGAAAGCCTAAATAAAGTGGATGCTTTTCAGTGACAAATCTGGCTCAAGAATTTGCAGAATACCTAAAATGATCAGTGGCCTTAGAAGAGAACAACAACAACAACAAAAGATTAGGCTTGGATGGTTTTACAGGTGAGTTCTAGCAAATCTTCACTTTATAGCTAATGCCTATGTACCTACATTTTCCCAAAACACAGGAGGAAAAAAAAAAAGTGAAGTTACCTAACATTTCATAAGTGTCACACGACCCTGACATTAGAGCCTAATAATGACAGCACAAGTCAACCCTCAAGCTCACTGGAGAAAAGAAACGGAGCTAAAATATGAACAAATCTATTGCAGATGGTTATTAAAAGAGTAAAACATGACTTATCAACATTTTAAAAAATTCAATATAACTCTCTACCTAAGGGGATTAAGGAGAAAAACCCACTTTGTGCATATGCTGGCATGCTTGACAAAGACATGGTAAAGCTGAATGTATTGAAATTGGAAGGTCTCTACCAAGTGAAGCAGGAGGGAACAGAAAAACAGTGCGATACCATTTACATAGCTACCCACACACAAAAACCTCTACGTATATGTATGTTTATATTGCATTCCTAAAGAGTTCTGGAAAGACCTCTCTAACCTTGGGATCCTGCTTATTTTTGAGGAATGAATAAGGGTTGGGGCTGATAATCAAGTCATCTTTCGTATTCTATCTGTGCTGGATGTTTTTAACAGAATTATATTTTGTCGTGTTTGCTATTTCTGTAATTAAAAAAGAATGTACATTTCAAAAAGAAAAACAAAAAAGCTGACGTCATACAAATAGGCAGATGCTCTATTCTTTGGCCCCAAGCCATTTAAAGCAGACTAAGAGCTTCCTGGGTCGAGTTTCAAGGTATCTTCCTCACAGCGGCAGCTGCTGCTGTTGGAAGGAGCTGCTGCATTTCGCACCACTGACCAGCTGAGGCTGGGGAAAGGATGAAGGGTGCCCTGAGCAGCACCCACTGACAGCCAGGGCGCCAGCTGCCCAGGGTGGGAGGAGAAGTGCTTTCCCACTTCGCTCCTGCCTTTGTCCAGCGTGGTCCGTCCTTGTCTTTGGATCTCCCGCAATGATGGTGGATGGGTCTGTCTTCTGTCGCCCTGTTCTTCTCCGTTTTTTTCCTGTGTCTCCCCATGTCCACTTCTCAGTGTCTGTCTGATGCATGCATGCAACACACACACACGGATCCCCTTTACTCAAGGCGGCCTAGAAGCTTCTAGCCCGACGATGTGCCTTCGTGCCTTCTATTCTGTGAAACGGGTGTGCAGAGAAAAACAGATTTGCAGAGCTCCTCAAACTGTCATGGACGACCTGTAATACTACTGTATTCTCTCAGGAAACAGAATCAACTGGAGATATCTGTCAATAATAGGAGATGAGAGTCTCTCACGCGACTGTGAGGATGCACAAGTCCAGGTTCCACAGGCAGGCTGCAAGCCAGGGGCTCCGATGAAAGTCCGATGAAAGGTCCTTGATGAGTTTCTGGGAGATGCTGGCTGTCCAAAGACGAGCTGGAAAATTCTCTCTGAATGTTGAAATCACTTCCCCTTTTAAGGCATTCATCTGATTGGATAAAAGTGTCACCCATTGCTGATGCAATCTCCCGGATTGATGCAGATGTAATCAGCCATCCACGCAGTAAACTCACTGGTGACCGAAGTCCATAAATGCTCTTGTATTACAATTAGCCCAGTGCTTGCTGGACCAAACACCTGGACACAATTACCTGGCCGAGCTGACACATTAGCCTAACCATCACATTAACTAAATACAAGGAGTTAAGGGTTAAAGGCAATGTCAGAAATAAACAAGCCATGTGGTGGCCTCCCTGGTTTGCCAGACCGTGGAGAAGAGTGAGCAGGGCACGGTCCCTGCAGACCTTCACAACGTGGCCCTGGGGGCTCACTGCTGCCAACCAGCCCCCTTTCGATATTTCCCTTTGGTTTTTATTTTAATGGGAAGAGCAATAAGCGGCTTCTGGTATGAAAAGGTTATACCAAAAATGGCATTGAAAATGAAGGTTAGGTCAACTTGCATCATCTTTCCTCAGTTTAACTCTGGTTTCTTCGGCGTCTTTCCAGCGATAGACTTAGAACATAAGTACCTAATGCAAGGTGTTTCTTGTACGCGGCTACTGTCCCTAGAAGCCCCATTGCTATCCTTGGCTGGTCGTTTCATCATAACGGCCTCATGAGGCGACTCGGGGGAAGGATGCTGATGGGAGGAGGCGGAGGATTTGGATCTTAACCTCTGAGAACTGCCATGGGGGTGGAAGAGGCATTTGGGCAGAGTGACAATGAGGGATTCTGAATTTCCCCAAATTTAAACTAGGGCAGGGGGCTGGGGGTTGGTGGAGGTTGTTCCTTGCAATATCTCTGAAATACTTCCTAGGGTGCACTAGGGGCAGTGACTGGTTTGTTTATGCAGAAGGTACAACCACAGCCTGCAGACCAGAACACGCTGACCCTGCCAGGAGTGCTGAAGAGCAGTTTGATCCAGCTAACTGGTTTAAAATGGGAACAAATGAAAGTTCATGTGGCAGCCCAAGTGACTCCAAAGGAAGTTAAAAGGACGCACAGTTACTTCTTCTAAAAGGCGTGAAGCAGGGAGCCGGCCACTCCAAAGCCCTTTTGCAATCCTCTCAAAGCCCCCCCACAGCTACTGGCAAACACTCATTGTGCCGCAGGTTCCTCTTCTCAAACTCTCTACCTTGCCTTCCAAGGCCTCACAAGATACTCCTCCATCTCCTAGACCAGGGGTTCTTAACCTTTTTTGTTCCACAGACCCCTCTGCCAGTCAGGTGAAAACCACAGACCCCTTACCAAGTCCACACTATGCTGTGTATTGTTTAATAAATACATCACACCCACACCAACACGTCCCCACAAGAATAATGTTTTTTGAATTTCAATTCAAGCCCACGGACCCCTGGTTAAGAACCCCTCACCATACAGAGCCCTCAGGAAAGGGTCTGCCTTCTCCTTGAGGAACTCGGGAAGTGAAGGATTTACACAAAGAATGGCTATATAATCCTGCACCTCTCCCAGTGTAAACACCTTGAGCATCTACTGGAAGGAGGCCAGTGGGCTTTTAAACAGCCTCATTGTTTCTAAGTCCTTATGCAACTGGCATAAATATGCTATTGCACAGGCTGCAGAGGGGAAAGCCCTGGTCTGCAGAGGGCTTGGTAGGGAGGGGCAAGAGAGGAGGGCAGGCTGAGAAGACCTTGTCTCGCAGCAAGTGCCAAAGCTCCTTCTAAAGAAGACAAGGAACACAAGGAGTTAACAGGAGGACCGAGAGGGAGTGGAGGAAGGGCTGCTGAGGGGCTGGATACTCAAGCAGGACACGCTCATTGCCCATGAAGATGGCCTTCTGTCCATTTAGTTGGGGTGAAGTAAGCACGAGCAGTTTTTTGGTTCTTGGCCAGCTCTGGCCCAAGTCTTCTACTCTGCTGTCTTGTCTTTCCGGCTAAACCAACAGGATGGTTTTCAAGTCTCGACGGATGGAGTCACTCTGCCCCCCAACGTCCCAGGCCAGTTGAGTCAAAGCTTTGGCAAAGGAGTTTTTGTGGATAGAAAGCCACATGGTATTCTGGTAGAGTGGGCAAGGGGCGGTATCTGAAATCACCTGGGTTTGATAGGCTGAATGCCTTCCCCACGCTTCCAGATTCCATGACCCAATCCCTGGAATATGTGAAAGCTGCCATTTATGGCGTGCACACACACATACACACACACACACAAAAGGACTTGCAGATGTGATTAGGCTAAGAATCTTGAGATGGGGAGATTATCAGAATGGGTTCCAAATGCATTCCCAAGATTCCTCACAGGCAGGAGATGGAGGGACAGTGAAGGCACAGAGAAGAGAAAGCAATCCAAGCACAGGGGCAGCGAGAGCCACCAGAAACTGCGGAGACGAAGAAGGGTCCCCCTAGCTGCCAACACGCTGCCCTCTGGCTTGCAGCCCTGCGAGAAAGTTAATTTGTTGTGTGCATGCACTCGTTTGTGGTAACTTCTTAAGAAGCCATAGGAAACCAATGCAGTGGTCACAAAGCAGGTACCACACCGAGCTGGGCTTCTTCCACCAAAGGCCTAGCAACATGCCAAAAACAATCTGGAATGCAGGCGGAGCCACTCTGCCTTGACAGCAGACATTCAACATGTGTTTGCTCAAAAGAATCAAAGAAAGAGAGAGAAGTTCAGAGTAAAACGTCAGCTTGAACTGATTTCAGGTAATTCTGTCCTTTTATTCCAAAACCCCTTTGAGGAGTAAAGACATAGTTTCTGCAGTATATCTTTCTCAGGATCCAAATGTCCTTTAACATTTTTATGCCTCAGCAACAAACACAAGCTTTAAATAAACCCTGCAGCTTGCCCCAAGCCAACCAAGACAGTCCTCATTTATTTCTATTTGTGAATAAATGAATTTGGTGGAAAAGGCATTTGCTTCTACTTGATAACATCCTCCCTATGTAACTTTCAAGTGAACAAAAAATGCTGCATGACTCAGTCATGAATCTTAAAACTTTTCTTTTATTTTCAACCTTATGACAAGGAAGTTCCATAAAAAATTAATCCCTTCCACATCCAACCATACAAATCCCGTTAAACCGAATAAACCATGACCTTAGATGAGCCCATGATCAGAGCAACCAAGGTTGTTTTCCAGGAGAGTTGGGATAATATTTCCACTGACCAAAAGCAAATGAGTCAAATCTATCAAGCACATTTCAGCGCCCTGTCGTCAGTCTTTAATAAGATATCCTTACATTTCTAAAAACAGATCAACAGCCATCATCAGATCATCCAGAGCTTTAAAATAAACGGCTTTACTTCAAGGAAGAATCTAATCTGACACTGATATATAGCATCATTAACAGTTATATTCCCTATCTGCTAAAAATACTTCCACTTTCATCAAGCCATTAAAAAATCTTTCCAAAAAGCATGTAAAGAGTGAAAGACTAAGAAAATGCTGGTGAGGATGGGGGGTTAGGGCATTCTGGTACACTGGAGTGAAGAAGAATGTCAAGATATTTTTATAGCCTTCAGATGTCCATATTCTGTGATCTAGTAATTCTACCAGCAGTATTTATCCTAAATAAAGGCATCCTGTTGTGCCGTTTATGATAGAAAAACATTGACTTTGTATGAACTTTGCTAAGCAACTGGTTAAATACACTGTAGTATTTAAATATTCTGTGCCCATTAAAAATAATGTTTTAAAGGAACAGTTATTTGCTTAACAAAAGGAAATTTAGAAGAGTCTCTAAAATATTCATTTCTCTTTAAGCAAATAAAAAAGCAGGTTACAAGATCATTTGCAAGTATGACCCAAATTTATTATGTGTTATAAGCATATCGTTTATATTTATATATTTACAGAAGAAAAAGACTAGCTAGACCTATACCAAAATATAAAAAGTAGATACATCTGAGTGATGAGATTTTAGGTGAGTTTTATGTTCTTTAATATTTTTATGGTATTTTCAAATATCCACAGTGACTATACTTTTTCTATTTGGGGGAAAATGTTCTCTAAAGTAAAGGGAAGATGACATTTAAGAAGATCTTATTTTTCTTATAAATCAAATTTTAAATAATGTCTCTTTCCACTGGAATTCTTGGCAGGTACAAAAGAGCAGGAAGAGGCCAATAAATAAAGCTGTAAAATGCTCTCCTTTTCCTTCCAGGATTTAAAACCACAACCGTACTTGGGGAGCCTTCACACACACACCAGTTGTGACCGATTCATATTTGTGACTTAGTAAAGAACTACTTAGTGATAGTGACAAAAACCTGGATGCTACCTCTGAACTCTCCACTACACTTACATTTGGAAATAAAACTGATTACAGCGCTGGATTCAGGCTTTAGTAGATCCTGAACATCAGGAAACCTATGACCTTTGCCATGGTAAGTCTGTTATAAAGTACCATCAGATTCAAAATAATTTCCTAGAGTTTATAAAAACACAAACCCAACAGGAATACAATGAGAAATCG
Organism: Cabassous unicinctus; assembly: GCA_029593785.1. NCBI lineage: Eukaryota > Metazoa > Chordata > Mammalia > Cingulata > Chlamyphoridae > Cabassous > Cabassous unicinctus. The sequence goes on along the minus strand of JAQZBX010004309.1, from coordinate 16,603 downwards.
AAGCAAACATCAGTTATTTGCCTCTGTCCTCTACCTGAATATTCACATAAGTGAGATGCAAGTGTAGTTTTCTTAAATTTATTAAAAATAGCTGAAAAATGCCTTTCTAAGTTTATTAGATATAATTGTAGCCATATAGCATAGCTTCTTCATATGAGGATCTTACATACTGCCTAAAAAGATGCTTAGTTATCTGGGGTATTTTAGAGAATCAGCTTACCTTGAATATAATGGATAACTGTTAACATAAAATTCAATCTGCAATGACCAGTTTTCAAGGAAATTAGAGTAACTAATCTCTTTCCACAGGTTGAGATGTTTCCCTTGGAAATGACATCTAGCTCACATGCCAGCCCCTGAAGACCCTCTTACGCATGCTAAGCAGCTGAGACCGCATTAAACGTGGTTGTCTGGGACTGGGGTCACCTGGCCCTGACAGCCGCCTGCCACTCGCCTCTTCCCGAGCAGGGAAGCCCCTCAGAAGGGCTCAGGCAAAGACCCCGATTCAGAGAACAGTGGTGGCGAAGGAGGCTAAAAGGCAGAGGTCGAGAGGAGCACGGCCTGTCTACAACATTCTTTCACGTTTTGCCAGTCCCTGGCTTACACCAGTATTTTCATTTCAGAAATACAAGATATCACTTGCATATTAATATTTTTATGATAGTGAATTACAGATATGACTGCTAAGAAGAATTCTTTGATAGGATGCCAGGCTTAGTACACAGCGTGTTCATGTGAGGCAGGAGGCTGGGAAAGGAATACATCATTGAGCTGGGCTTTTCTCTGACTCCCTGTAATGAGCCTGTTTTAGAATTGTTTTGTATTATAAAGATTCTGCAGAGTAAAGACATCATTTTTCTTATCTCTTATGCCTCTGAAATAAAGTGCCAGAGCTCTTGCTAAGGAGTAACAGCAAACGAAGGCATCTTAGTACCCCTGAATATTTAAGATGGACAGAGCTACCGCAGCATCCCTGCAAATCAGGCATATCTGTAAACGAAGGAGGACCAGAGGGGCAAGCCACCCCTCCCCACAACCCAACCCAGTCTGGTGGAAGCATACATTTTACCATGCACCAAAACCGCCACCTCTCCCTCAGTAGGAGGTGTTTCAGGCACAGTGACCTCTGGGCAGAGCTCAGCCCTTCTCATTGCCACAATAGGGGTTCTGATAAGGTCTGGGGGAAATGAATTCAAAATAGCACTGTGGACAGATTACGCTCAGTTGTAGGTGGGGGTCATAAGTAGATGAGAGAAACAACTGTCTCCCTTGGATCTTCGCTCATGGTTCCTTTACTGGGCATATGGGGTGGAAGTCCTGGGCTTCTGGATGGGAAGGAGCCTTTGTCCCTGGAAGGTCCAGGATTCCAGGGTGAGGAACCGTGAGAATGGGGGCTTGCACTGACCCCTCCCTCGACCCTGGCTTCTTTTTTACTGGAATACCCCTCAAACTATTGGCGGTAAGATGTGGATGACCAAGGTGAGGACTCTGGGCAAAAGACAAGAGAAGGTCTAGGCCCCACGGGCTTGCCATAGTGGTTTCCTAAGCGTAGTACCCAGGCACCAAACGTGCCCTGGGAACTTGTTAGAAATGCAAATCCTCAGGCCCCACCCCAGACCTTCTGAATCATAAAGTCTGGGGGTATGGCCTGGAAAGCCATGTTTGTCCAGCCTCGTAGGCGATTCTGATACAAGCTAAGTTTCAGAACCTCCATTGCTCAGAGCAAGTTTTGATCAAAACAGGAAAAAGTCTTTTGATCTTCATCTGTGGCCCAGGCCGGCTCACCAGGGCAGGAGGCCTGCTAGGCATCTGGGGCTAAAGCTCACGTAACAGGGAGCCCGTCTGTCTAGAATGCGGACACTTCTCTCAGAAGGCCATGGAAATTTCAAGGATACAGAGATTCTAGGTCCTGGTAACTTTGCCTTTCAACCAAGTCTAAGAGCAAACACTGAGGGCCTGAATTAAATGGACAATTTTCTCAAGCCACATCCTCAAGGGTTAAGTCAGACGAAACTCCTTAGGGATGACAGGTGATTTGAAGAAAGCAAATAAAGGGTGACTGGCTGAGCCATACATAACCCAAACACTGGACCAACACAACATTTGCTTGATCCGTAATACAGACACTGAAGTCACTTAACAAGTAACTTCAAGTAATCCCTTGTTTTGGCCCAAACTTTTATGGTCACATAACTACAAGCTATGATTGTTAATATTCCTAAGAGCTCAGAAGAAAAAGTCTGGATAAATATTCAACCAGAAAACTCTGTCTTATTTAAGGAGCTGTGAAGACAAGCTGAGAAGAAAGAGACTGTCAAAACATGACAGTTCTAGAAGAGTCGTGCCCTTGGCTGCACTGACCAGGAGCTCATCCTCTCTGGCGTTATCTGACTTGATTAGTTGCTCCAAACACAATGAGCCTTTTCACACGCTCTTCCCTCTATATGGAACATTCCTCTTCCCTTCTCATTCCTGAACCTCTCACCTGAACTTGGTGATACCTTTAGGGATCAGGTAGAGAAACTGGGTACCACTCTTGTGTTCTCACTTAAGCACCTGCTCTCCCCTCTTTGTTGAGTTCACCACATTACAACATAAGTAGTTATTTATCCGCATCTTCACTATACCAGGAATTCCGGAGACAAGGGCCTTGTTCACTATTGTGGATACATGTAGCATCCAGCCTACAGGTGCTCAGTACACACTGAATGAATGAAAGGATGAATGAATCGATGTCTTACTCTGTGGAGGAGTTCCAGCCAACCCTGGGATAGATGGAATTAACCCTGCCCATCAAAGCTTTGGCAGAAGACAAACTCTTGTTATCCAAATGCATTTGTATTTTTATGTATACCCGCTCTCCTCTCCAGAAACGTTGAGATGTTGCTCCCAGCGTCTTGTTCCCAACTTATACCCTGCTGGAACCCAGCCTGTAGAATGAGTTTCCGTTCATGACCTGGCTCTGCAGTCTGACTGGGCCTATGAATAACTTCTAGGCTGGACGCCCCAACCACATCTGCGCCATGCCCCTTACCCCCAGCTCAGACTTCTGACCACTGACTCCCAGCAAGGAGAGGTGAGATTGGCACCTGGGTCCTCTAAGGTTCGGCTACACCCTGGAAGTCCCAATGGGTTTGTGCTTTTCTCATAGAGACACTGCCTTGTTAGAGGCGACCTCCTGGCCTGTTCATAAAGTTCTCCTATCCCTTTTGCCTGGACCTCCACGCTTTGTCCTTCATTTGCACTTGGCCTGGCTCTGCCACAACTATTGGGCAAAGTATCACCAACGTGAATCATACTTGACAATGGAGAAAGCTCTCTTTAGAGCCTGATTTTGCCTTAATTATCTGAATGTTTCAAGAGATTTTTTTCTTATCTTTACTTGAATAATCTGAGCCTTGTGTGTAGAGTATGCCTGAGAATTCCAAGATTATTCTTCACAAAACAGGGAAATCCCTTGGGACTAGGGGCAGGCACAGCTTCAAGGGCTTGAAGGATCCATCATTTTAAAAACAATTTTATTTATATAAAAATACATACACAATGCACACTCAAATATAATCAAGATTCCTTGCAGTGAAATATTCTAAGCTGTTTTACACAGAAACTGAAAGATGAGGATATAGTATAAGACTATGAATATGGAACTTAGGTTTTGAGCTAAAAGTTCTCCAAAGTTAAGTTTTCCTACATATGTACATACATACATAGAAGGGTACCACAAGACCTGAAAATAGCCTTTGGTCAACGAGATGTGACCTAAGTAAACCTCAAAATCCCACATAATTATCTCCTTACTTATGTGTTCAAAATTGCTCTACCTCAATTCTTCAAAAGCTTAAACTAAGGACAGGGATGGAACTAATAAAATAGAGATAGTGAGAAAAATTACACAGAATCTAAGGCTTTGGGAGGTTGATTTTATTTTTTCTATGTATTCTTTTTCCTATTTTGAAATTCATCAAAAGATTCCTAAACCTTTCTTCCCTTTTTTTAAATGCACACAGTCTGGGGGGTGGGGGATCCTCAATTTCAGTGAATTTATGGGAGAAGTGGTATCTCTTCAGTTTTTGTTTTGTTTTGTTTTTTGAGGTACTGGGAGCCGGGAATTGAACCCAGGACCTTGTCTGTGGGAAGCCAGTGCTCAACCACCGAGCCACATTGGCCTCCCTGAGTTGGCCTTTTCATTTGTCTTGTTTTTTGTTTTTTTCAGGAGGCACTGGGAACCAAACCTGGGACCTCCCATGTGAGAAGTGAGAGCTCAACCACTTGAGCCACTCCCCTCTTCAGTATTTTTAATTCAGATGTGGCATTAATCAATCATTTCAAATTAAACAGGACTCTTATGGTGTACAGTGGTTTACATAAGTGAGCATGCATGCAAAAACTAGATGTGCACATTGGATGGTCTTTGGTGTTGCCTGATAGACCAGCTAGGAGGCGAAAACATTTTATCTGTTTCACCATCATTAGCCACAGAAATACCAGCACCAATGCCACACAACTGGAAGTAAACCTAACGTGACATTAGAAAAGTGCGTTAGAAGGATCCAAGACATATGGTCTCTAATCTGTCCAAACCCTTAAAAAAATTAGGTCTGAGATTATATATTGCATTGTTTCTACAATTAACATTAAATTAATCTGACCTTGTACAGCCTGCTGAAAAGGAAACAGCACGGCAATCGGAGACGGACAACCTGGATTCCAGGTCCAGCTCTGTCCCCACTAGTGTGTGACCTTGAGGAAGCCCCTTAACCTCCGTGAGCCTTAGTTTCTTTGTCTGTAAAATAGAGGCTGAAACCGTCATTTCTCTGATTCCTTCTAGCTCAGATTAGTTTAATTCAACATTGCTCAGTCTCCTAATAAATGTGATGTTAAGAACCATTTATGTCCTTCCCGAAATATATCTAATTTCCTAAAAATGAAAGCCACATTCAGATGGTTCCAAGCAAAATTAAAAACAATGCATCACTATTGTGTATTGTAGGGCAGCCGGGATAATGACACGGTGACATTTTCTAGAACATCTCTTAAGTATCAAAGCACACTTTCAAGATGCCAAGAGCTTGCCCAATTCTTGTAAGGTCAACAGCCTTTAAATAATTGTCCCTTTCATAAGATGTGTGCTTTCACTGGATTATTTTTAAATGTGTTTGCTTCCAGGGCTTCTATAGAAACTGGAAGACATTCCTCTCTAACAAGGCCCAGAGGCAATGGGAAGAATATCAGAGGTCAGAGTTGGATCTGAAGCAACTCCCAAGAATTCACGCTGTATTTTACTTTAGCAAGGTCTCTAACTTCTGAATCAAGCTGTAGCAGCAAGCTGGGAAAGAGACAGGAAACACGGAGCTTCTTTAAAGCCCTGCCCTTGATTAGATAAGCCCTTGGTCCCCTCAAGTGCCTGCGCTAATCAGCAGAGTGGGTAAAAATTCCCTCGTCCTTGTGTCTGCAGTCAATTACCCTGTTTCTTAAGGGGTGAAGTCTGACCCAGAATATTCTAAAATGCCACAAGACTGCAGGCAAGTTTCAAAGACACACCAGAAAGAAGTGGTTTGACCTGAAGCCCAGGAGGATGGCGTGCTCATTAGCTGAGGGGAGCTGGACTTCCTGCGCTAATGCAGAGTGAGGCTGCTCAAGTCGCCACTCAGCCCCCGGGCAGTGGACTCTTGCCCCACCAAGCTGGGCAAGGCTCTCACAAAGAGGGACATTTCACCAAGTATCCTTAGGCAATCTCTTCAAGTCAGAAACCCACTAGCTAAATGGAGAAGGTAAAGCTCAGAGAGCTCAGATTCCCTCAAACTCTGGTATAACTAGAATTTAAACCACCTGGGATTAACTCCATGCTCCAGGCATGGTTCCCATGAGGAAAGTTCTTTAAATTCAGGGAAGCACTTTGAACAGATAGGCTCTAACCAAAACACGGAAAGTCATCTTTTCCTGGGATTGTATTTATGCTGCTTCAGTAAGAGGTAGTTAAAATGAAAATAAGGATTACTTCAATAAAGGAGATGCCTATATAACCACTACCATCCAATTTCCTGCTTCCAAACACCTGAGCACAGAGACGCTTGCAACTTTGAAACAGGAAATATTTTACATTATTCAAAAGAAAAAGGAATTTAAATTTCTATTACGTTTATTTTTCAAAGTGCCCACACAAAATGGTTATTTACTTTTGAAAGATCACCACTGCTTTAATTCTTAGTGTTTTTGTTTAAGAGTGTTCCAAATGTGATTGGAAAATGTTAATTATCAAAACAGAAGGATCTGGCCACAGGGTCCACGATATTAATTAGCCCACAAAGCTATTTAGGAATATCTGTAGTGGGCAAAACCACAAGTGTGATTAAGCCATCAGATATTAATATTTATGTTCTGTCCTATTTGAAACTAACCCCCAAGGTAAAATGGGAACAAAAATGATTCAATTATGACCATCACATGAATGATAAACTAAATCAGGTTTTGTGACAACACGTCTGTCGCTAAGTTAATTACTATGCCCTGAAGTTTTAAAGAGAAGACAGCTTGTAATCAAGGTATATTTTGGCCACCCGTCACACCCTACCATGGACCGTTTTCTTTACAAAAGAAAAAGGCTTTGCTCATATCACCATTTTTCTAACTATCTGCTCACTGGTAATTGCTTTAAAATATGCACTCTATCTCAAATATTCAGTTCCCATTGCCTTTTTGAATTTGGAACTTTCAGTCTTCAAACTCAGTGGCCTTATCTCAGTGTGTTCAAACACAATGTCCCCTTCCACTCCTCTGAATCCTTACTGCTCTAGAACTTAACTCCCTCTTTCCACGCGTGGCTATTCCCAACTCCTTCCCATTCCCCCACCCTTCCCCTGTGATCTGCTCTTGATCATTTGCTCAGTGTCCTCCCCCCCGTGGAAACCTTGTGGTATCACCATTCCGATCTCTTTCCAGAGCTCCTCCTCTCCCTCAGCTTCAGCTGCATCCCAAGTCTTCCTCCCAGAGCGCTCTGCTCGGAAGTACAGGTCAAACTATTAAGACATATGGTAAAAGCGATCAACGCAGAGATCGCCATGGAGATTAAAAAAGAAAAAAGCAACTGAAGGACAAAGGATAGGAAAGACACCCGAAATTCTGGTAAATCCCAAGCTTAATAAGCTCACGGTGAGGATGTTAAGTCCTAATGCTATCTTATATCGTTGATCGAGGACTGTACAATCTCCACAAACACTTCTGGATCCCACCATCGATTAGCGTACTCTGTACATTTTGGTGCCACAATTTTAACAAGTGCTATCAATAAAACGGATATGGAAGTCATGCCATTCAAGCAACCACTGATATAAGACTCAGGGATTTCAGAGTTAATCTGAGGTCTAGCCTGTAACAGAGGTGGGAGAGGCCAAGCAAGAAGTCCCCAGTGACCTGGGCAAGGTTCGAATTCGACCGGCAGAGCTGCGTGAGACCCACATCCTCAAATGGCCAGCCCACCTCATGCCCGCTCTCACTCACCGACCAGGGCAGCAGAGCTGCCTTCCGTGCTCACATGGAAGAGGGAGCAGTACAGATACTGTGTTCTTTCCAAGGAAAAGCTATGTACCAAATATGAGATTTCAAATCAACATCAGAAAAATAGGAGAGAATAAGAAGCAAGCAGTTTCACAGAATAGATGGTTCCAGTCCGTAAGGAATTTGATGTCCCCCCACTCTAGGAGGCTACAAGGACTGTTGCGCTGGGTGGGGGGTGGGACTAAATGCCCCCCTAAAGTGTTTCAGAACAAAGCTGGGTTAGTCCATGTGGCTAGGCCACTATCAGCCCCTTTCCAAATTCTTCCCAATCAAGGAAGTCTAAACAACCCCTGGCTTCGAGTATGCAGTGAAAAGCTTTTTGATGTTTGTTCTATACAAGAATAGTGAGTAAAATTCAAGCATTAAACAGTTAGATGCAGGTGATTGACTGGGGAATGTCTATCTGGTTTTGCATTTGCAAATAATCTTGGCGCTAATAAAAGGCACAGCTTTCTACTTGCTAAATAGTCATCATCTCCCCTTTGATTTGTGGACTTGAGACTCCTGAAAGAGTCACGCCATCAGGACCGCAAAACGCAGTTCAGAAAGCAAGTCACACCGGCTATACTCTGTAAGACTTTTTTCCACCCTAAGCTAGAACTGACAAAAATATATTATGACGTCAAAGCAATAGGCTCCAAATTTTGGTCATTTTTGGTCATCTGTATGCAAGTCTCTAGGAAACAAAGAATTTCAATTTCAGGATACCAGTCAACATTTTAATTTGCCAAATAGTCATCATTTTATTTTATTGACTGGATAAGGTATCCCTATCCAACACTTGACAAACTGCTGCTACATGCCACACACTACCCCCCTGGAGGTATTTTAAAAGATAGAAAATTTAACCAATAAGTTTCAGTAATCTATCTTGTTAACTTCTTTTAACAGCATGGAAGCTACTGGAATTATCAAGACAGCAGGCACCTTAAGCAGAAGTTAAATGACACTAGTGCAAAAACATATCTTTGAAAATTCTATGTCTGTTCTCTAGATTAAATTATGGCAATTACTGTTGTTTGGCTTAGAAAAAAGAAAAACACAAGCGAGCTAAAGAAATGAGATATAAGATAAACCCTGAAATGCAGATAAATCGTGCGTATTCTTGTTCCAGAAAGTTCCCATCTCTTCTGCAGTTTATATCACAAACTAATTTTATTAAGGTTTTATGGAAAGGTCACTATTGCATTTCTGTAATATTAAAATCTATCTGAGCATACAGAAATCCCCCAAGAGCCTGAAATATTAACTCAAGACTAAGTTTATTAAGGTTTTGCCATGACTCAATATTAACTTTCTCCAAATATTACAACCATTTCCAAATCAGATAAGCAGCGGGATACAGAACTGTGGATCATAAAAATAAGATCAGGAAAATGGCATCACTGTATATTAGTTCTTAGACATTAACTTTAAATATACTCTAAAATTGTGAGGCAGCTTATCAAAACAGTTCAGTCCATATCAGCACTGTTATTTTACAAAGGAACCAGACAGAAACATGCTTAAGGTCTTGGTAGCATGTAAACTGATACTTTTAAGACAAATTCTAATTCAAGTGTCAAAATTCCACAGTCCCTCCTGCCTCCCAGCACCTTCCTCTACGAGCTGGGAGAGGAATACCTGGTATGTCTGTATCCGAGTCATCGGTCTTAGCTTTCCTCACCCATCCCAGGAGAGGTGCAAAGTTTACCTGATATCATCAGACCAGCAGAAACCGTTATTCATCAACGTGTGAGATTATTGCTTTAAAAAAAGTCTTCACGTTTAACGAACATGCAGATGATTCTGAAGCTCCCCAGTGACTGGAAAGCACTGCCTGAAGTTCACAGAGCACCCGCAGGCTCCTCAGGTCTCTCAAACAGAAGGGCATTCACAGGCCAGAGAGCTGGCAAGAGACCGAAGACGTTGCCTGGCCCTCAGCCCTGGGCCCAGGAGACTCCCACTGAGGCTTTCCTGGTTAGGCGACCCCCAGATCCCCGAGCACGGCGCGTCAATGCGCAGGTGCAGTCAGCTCGTGCAGGCCCCCCGCTCCTGGAACCCAGGTGCTTTCCTTAGGCGTCCTCTGCTGAGTCTAGCAGGTGATTACAACTCTCTCCCTAGGAAGCCATGACTCGCACTCACCTCTCTGGTGTGGGCAGAGTCTTAAACTAAATGGAGTACTTCGAGATACGGTCTTAGCTCTTATCAAAATAGTGCCTCTGCAAAGCATCATATTCTACAACTCACGTGATTAGCTGCAGAGCTGGCATTTCCTCCCCCGGCCTAATGGAATAAAATGCTGGTTCTCAACTATTCTTAGGTGATGGAACACAAAGGCTTCAGGGCCACAGAAGCGGATGCTAAGGATGTAAAACCATAAGCCAAGGAATGTTCCCTGACTGCTACCATCCCAACTTAATTCAGGCTCTTCCACCATGCCCACAATGACCTCCTCCTATGCTGAAGAAGAGCTAAAGTGTAAAGATTTGAGGGTGGAGACATCACAGATGTGTTTACAGGTTAATTATATTTTCAACCTACATGATTATTCAACTGTAGGCATCGGCACGCAGGGTAGACAACGTAAATGGAAAAACAAAAAACGCTCAAAAGCCATAAACGCAAGGCTAACGTCAAGTACTCAATACACACGACACCCCACAACTACAAAACACACATGGACTCAGCCTAGCGGCAAAATTGGACTCAGAGATGAGGTGACTCCTATCCAGGGGGGACGAGTAGAAAGGCTTGGGGGGAGGGGTTGAGTTGGGGTTTAAAGGACAAGGATTCTTAAGTGAAATGGGTAGACCCCAGCATTAAGAGTTACAACACAGAATGTTTGAGAAGTGGGAAGGCCATATACGATCGGCAGGCAAGGTACCATTTTCCTCCTGAAATTTTAAACTACTTCAGAAAACCCTGATGCTCACTCCCCAGCATCCCTATTAAAAATCCTTCAGTGATTGGAGGCTGGTGTCTTTGAATATGTCTAACATTCAAGGGCGTGAGTCTATTTTGTTAAGGGTAAGTAAGTGAGGTATCCCTGCCATTTCAGACACATGGAATAGCTAATTGCACTTGCTTTTGTCTCCATCCTCCTCTGCAGCTGGATGGAGCCATATGATTAGTTCTGGCCAATGGGCTCTGAAAGAAGAGGTGTGTCCATTCTGAGTCAAAGCACTGTTTGCTCATTCTCTAGGCACAATGGATTGGTAGATCATTTGCAAAAATGGCCACAAATTCTTCTCCTTCCCGTATCATACCCCCTTGCAATGTGACTCTGCAGCTTTTCCCATCTAGATGGAGACTATTTCTCCATCCCTTGGGTCTAGGTTGGTTCTTGAAATGTGACTTGCTTCGAGGCAAGTCAGAAGCTTGAAAAAGCACTCACACGTCAGGATTGGCTGTCTGGCTTCTCTTCGGAGCCTTGAGGCTACCATCTGAAGAAGTCTGAGAAAGCCCACCCAAGGATGAGAGGCTACATGGCATGATGCCTTGGTCGACCTAGTCATCTTGGTGAGGCCCCAACTATGGGAGTAAGGTCAGCCCAGATCATCAAGCCCAGACCAGGAAAACCACCTAACTCAGGTGATTGTGAGAAATAAGACGATTGCTTTTTGACTCCACTAAACTTGGAGATGGTTTGCCACACAGTAAAAGCCAACTGATACACTTGCTAAGATCAGGGTGCATGGGCTGCGCGTTCTCTCTTTGGCTCTAGCTGGTGAGTGGGCATTCTGATTATGTTATGCAAATTATTGCTGATAAGAGAATTAAGGGAATTCCGGGAAGGAAATAAAATAAGGGAACAACTAGAAACTAGCGAAGTAATCCAGGGTGGGAATATGAAGTCAGTTATCTGTGACTATTTAAACCAAGTCCTTAAAATTGTAACATCACTTTTATGGGGGACACTATTATGAACACAAGTCTGTCCATTTGACCGTGAGCAGCTTGACAGAAAGGTTTGCGTGCCATTTGTCTTTTGAGTTGCCTCACCTGGTTCTTCCCACACTATGCCTAGCAGAGTGGCTGGTACTTTAATAGGTGATTAAACAATCTGATGAATAAGTGAATAATTGAATGAGGAAAGGAAGGCCTTGATTATACCATGTGGGCGTGTGACGACGAGTCCGCATCCACATTTTATTCCTTATCCCTTTTGAAGTTAGGCTTTGCCCACCTCCCCCAAAACATAATTCTCTTTACGGCTCCTATTCTGTTTGGAGGAACAAGGAAGGCAAAGATTGTGTGGTAAGAATCACTAAGGCTCTGAGAATGCACCCTTAGAATAAAAAGACGTCAGGAAAGGTCAGCTTGTTCTTCGGTCTAAGGAAAAGGCCCCACTGACTGCTAAGCAGCCGCTTACCTTGTCAGCTGCCAATCACAAGAAGTCTTTTCCTCAGTTCATTTGCCTCTCTGCGTAACCAGCACAGTGTCTGATACACAGCAAGCAGTTTCTCTACTTTGTTGTAGAAGAGACTTTAAAGTTACATAGGAGGAAATACACCGTGTAATTCAAAAGAAGCTCAAAATTCTTCCAGTGACGGAAGCCTTTAGTTGGTTTTAATTCTTCATGACAACGTATTTATTAAAAAACAGTGAACTACACGTTTAACACAGGTCAGGTACCGTGCAGGAAGGATAACTTTTACAAAGCATAGCATCAAGGGCAAGAGGCCAACAGATGCAGTACCAAATGAGCTACTCCTACCCCCACTTATCACCCGTCTAACATTTACTGAGCAGTAATCAGATGCATTTTTACAGAGCAGGAACTGCACAACGGCTATTTTCAACATTTAGCAGTGTTTCTCACTTCTGGATATTTGCTGAGACTGTTAGTAAATTAACATGCAGATTAGTGATGTAATATTAATTGAAATTTTAGGGTGCATTTAACATTTCAATGCCTATTTTTTCCCATTAAATAAGGAGACACCAGCCATCGAACCATAGACAGCTTTGCAGAGAACCTAAAATGTACTCATTCCCAGTTTAATTCTGCAAAATCATTCAGCTCCATATTTCAAACTAAATATAGACTATCATTCTAAATATAATAACCTACACTATTTTGAGCAAATTTAGAAAATAAAATATTGTATGGTAAGCAAAACATTTTAGAATTTATTTGTGTTTATGTATCTATTTAGATTAACGACACAAATTAATTACTTTAAAACACTCCTGGACTGGAGAGTTTTCATTTTGTCAATTTTACTATGAATTATTTTGAATGTGCTAATGTGTCTAGCCTTCAGACCTGGCTCATAGCAAGAAAAATACTGTTTCAAAATTTTAGTTGACATGCATAATATCACTTGCTAATTCATAGATGAATATTACCACTAAGTGTTTAGCTTTACTTTCAACATGTATTCTAAAGTGTTTTCTCACTACTAAAATAATTATGCTGTGTGATATGCTATTATTCCATCTATTTTGCAAATGGAGAAGCTAAAGCAATAAAGCCACTCGTCCAAAGTCACTAAGTGTCCCTCTCTTACTTCATTAGCATCTGAGTGAAGACAGCTTCCTTCCTGAGTCAGCACACTTAGCTCTTAAGAAATTCTGTCTCTCAAGGAATTAACACAAGGGTTCTTTTAGAAAGCGAAGCTCCTAAGTTTGAAGCATGATTTAATTTAATTCCAGGGAGACCCTTTGAAAGCAGAGTCTATTATGTAAATTTGCTGAGCTTCTTTTTTGGTCCGTGGAACAGGAGCCTCTCTGCCCTGAGCTAACAGTCTCCTTCCTGTCTCCTTCCCTTCTGAACCAGAACAAGAGCAGGCCTCCAGGTGCCGCCACCAGGAACACAGGTTCCGCAGAAGGACGCGCGTCTGCTGGGATTTACGAGGGATTTAACAGCCGAGTTTACTGCTTGGTGCGGGAACTTTCATGGGGGAAGATGGTAACAAAGGCTGCACGAGCCAAAGAAAGCAGGCCAGGCTCACTGCACACCGTGACTAAGCCACAGACACGTTGGGCAACACTAAACATCCATCCCAAGCAGACGTGAGTTTTTCAGTCTTTTTATTTTCTAAGAGGAATTTCTTCCTGGTTGCTAAGGGCAACACTAAACATCCATCCCAAGCAGACGTGAGTTTTTTAGTCTTTTTATTTTCTAAGAGGAATTTCTTCCTGGTTGCTAACTCCAACCGGGATGAAAAGCCCACTGGAATTACGGCAGCTTCCTACCCTGCTCCTTGCCTGGTCCCCAGACCCCCTTAAGGGAGAAAATCCTTGTATCCTTGTCCTTAGGTGAGTCGCCCTGCTTGCTGGCCCTTCTGCAGAAATCCAATGTGAAGAGACAAGGTTTTGGTTCTTTACCAACAACCAAAACTTCCCTGGGAAATGGGAGGAGGTGGCAAAGGGCCTCTGAAATCCTGAATTTCTGAAATGCAAGTCAAACTCAACCAATCCCATTCTGGGAGTCAGAAGGTCAGTGGCCCATTCAGATCAGCGTCCCAGAGCACGTGGCCTACACAGCCAATTCATCGCCCCTGCACCCCCACCCAAAGCTGCTTTTTGTATACAAGCGTCTTCTGGCTACCCTGGCTGCCAGGACCCTGGGAGTAAGTCAGCACCTCATGCTATCCTCAGCGCCTTGGCTTTACCACCTGCTGAATACAAAAGGGGCCACGTGGCCACTCTGTCTGCAGCAGCGGAAAACAGAACTCCCCAAACCCCCAACAACATGGGTGGGGCGAAGTCAACTCAAGCCACACAATGGCACAGCACAAGGCCATTAAAGAGCTTCTCCTAACGTGGGTAAAGGCTTGCATTATTTTAAATGAAAAGGGAGAATGGAACAGGATTGCAACTATTCGAAATATGCACAAAACAAAAAGCAAAACACATAAGAGGAAAATATTCACATGCTCGCCAGTGGTTTCCTTTGGATGAAGGTACCTTGCTGAGTTTATTTTTATACTTATGTATTTTCTATTTTTTTTAACGACCATATCTTCCATTAAAAAGATCTCCATCTTCATAAAACATTGTTAAAATGATGATGAATGCTTTGGAAGTGGCTTAGCAAGTCAATTGTTGATATTTCTGAAGTTTGGCTTCAACATCTCAAATTTCAGCTGAATTTCTTGCTAGTCTCTCTTGACTACATTTTTCCTAATTGTTCCCTTCTACCTAAAATGAGCCCCCAACCTCACCTATGTTCCCATCTTAAAATGCTGTCTATATTTTGAGGTTTGGCTCAATGTCACTTCCTTGATGTTTTCTCTGATTCTCTCATCCCTTGACTCCTAGAGCACTTTAAATACACAAAGGTGACAGCCATTTCCATTAGTACTATAATTATTTCAAGCTCGTAACATGGGTAAATGGATATACAAGGAGCTGCATTCGTCTGTACGCCATGCACAATTCCTTCAAAATGGGAAGCATTCAACAAATACTTATAAAGGAACCCAGATAAGACGCAGAAAGGAATAAATCAGTGAGTTATTTAACTTGATGTTTAATTTTGTAGTCTGTGCCTTGAGATTTTTCCATTCTCTAGCCAAATGTCATACCCCAAGTTTCAGTGTCCACAGCTTAAAGTTATTAACCATCTTCCTTACATCGAGCCAGTCCAGCACATGACATTTGTTTTACATAATTGTAGCCACGAAGGCAGTAAATACAGTAAAACCATTAATAAGATTGCTAGATGTGTTATGAATCTCTTGGTTTTGTGTCCGCCTGGCACAGAGTAATCTCTCAATACCTGGAAGAGTAAATGAGTCACAGAAGCATTTTGAACAGGCACTGCATAAACAGGAGGACCCGCTGCTATTAGGGTACATGCCATCAGGTTCACTTTGAGTGTCAGCCATTGTCAGACACTCACAGCGATTGCAGCGCGTCTTGGTCAGCCAGGGCTGTTTAACAAAGTGCAGGCACGCCTTGTTTTATCGTACTTCACTTTAACGTGCTTTGCAGATTTTTTTTTTTAAACACAAACTGAAGGTTTGTGGCAACCCTAGCCAAACAATTCCAAAGCACGTGTGTACTGTCATGTTTTGGTGAGTCTCGGAATATTTCAGACTTTCATTATTGTATCCGTTGTACTGCTCTATGATCCGTGATCTTTGTTACTACTGGCATTGCTCTGGGGTGCCACAAGCCACGCCCATAGAAGACAGCAAACGTAGGAGATAAATGAGGTTCTGACTGCTCCACCAACCAGCCGTTCCCTAGCCTAGAAACGACGACATTGAAATTAGGCCATCTAATAGCTCTACGGTGGCCTCTAAGTGTTCCAGTGAAAGAAACGACTCTCACTTTAAATTAAGAGCTAGAAATGGTTAAGCTTAGTGAGGAAGGCATGTAGAAAGCCGAGAGAGGCCAAAAACTAGGGCTCTTGCACCAGATAGCCAAGTTGTGAATGCAAAGGAAGAGCTCTTGAAGGAAATCAAAAGTGCTACTCCAGTGGACACATGAGTGACAAGAAAGCAAAACAGCCTTATTGTTGACATGGAGAGCTTTAGTGGTCTAGACAGATAAAACCAGCCACAACACCCCCTTAAGCCAAGGCTTAATTCAGAGCAAGGCCCACACTCTGATTCTATAGAGGCTGAGAGAGGTGAGGAAGCTGTAGAAGAAAAGTTTGATGCTAGCAGAGGTTGGTTCATGAGGTTTAAGGGGAGAAGCCATCTCCATAGCATCAAAGTGCAAGGTGAAGCTGCAAGTGCTGATGTAGAAGCTGTAGCAGGTTATCCAGAAGATCTAGCTAAGATCATTGATGAAGGTGGCAGATTTTAACTGTAGATGAAACAGCCTTGTATTAGAAGATGATGTCATCTAGGACTTTCATAGCTAGAGAAGTCAACGCTGGGTTTCCAAGCTTAAAAGGACAGGCTGACTCTCTTCTTAGGGACTAATGCAACTGGTGAGTTTCAGTTGAAGTCAATGCTCATTTACCATTCCCCAAAATCCCAGGGCCCTTAAGAATTATGCTAAATCTACTCTGCTTGTGCTCTATAGATGGAATAAAGCCTGGATGAGAGCACACCTGTTGACAACATGGATTTCTAATGTTTTAAGCCCACTGTTGTGACCTACT
>JAQZBX010004308.1:0-60961 GCA_029593785.1 Cabassous unicinctus | reverse complement strand
TCTTTTCAATGATAGGTTCTAACATTCTTTGTTCTTCCTTTGCAAGGATCATCATTTCCTATTCCTTAGCATGCCTTGAAATCCTTTGGTGCATACTGGACATTTTAATATTTTAATGTGTTATCTTTGGAATTTAATCACTAAGGGGTCCTTTCTTAAGCTTGCATCCTGATAGTGTTGTTACTAAGATTTCTTTGAATGTTCAGAAGCTAAAAAAAAGCAAGGCAAGGCAGGGCAAGGCAGGGCAAGCCGGAGGGAGGGAAGGAAGGAGGGAGGGAGGGAGGGAAGGAGGGAGGAAGGGAAGAAGAAAGGAAGGAAAGGAGGGAGGAAGTGTTTGCTAAGTGGGCTATGTGAGTGATCTTCTGTACTAGCAATGGTTCTAAAGCAGAATCCTCTGCTTTAAGAGGACTCTAAGAGTGCCTTTTCCTGGGCATATATGCTTGCCTTTAGGAATTTCCCTATTTTTCTGAATTTAAATATACTATTTCCCCAGGGAAGTAGTCTTTCTTCCCAATCCCATGTGCTATGTTTTAAAGCAGGTAATTCTTTGCCCCAGGAAGCAACAATTTGATTGTTTTCTTACAACGTATTATCTTCCCTACAAGCTATTAATACATACTGGGAAAAGTTATAGGGCAGCAAGACTGCAACAAGCATCCTGGTTCAGTCCTTTTAGCTGCCATTAAACAGACTGATATAGAATACATGCACACTAGTATTTGTATGATCATAATTCAGCTCCCTACAGGACGCACACTGGGAACATGGACCAGCTTCACACCGAGACAGGGAGGGGTTAGGGAAATGACCAGCAATGGCACCAGAAGTTTTTCTTTTGTTTTAAGTTGCCTTTATCTTCTTTTGGAACTTTCCTATTTATTGTAACCCTTTAACTCTTTTCTGGAACTCTGAGAAAGATGATTCTACCTGTTTGTGCTTATTGTTTAAAATTTCCGTGTGGGTTGTTTCACTCTGCCATCTTGGTAACATCACTCTTCTCATGTTATGTACTATTTTTTTTAAGATGTATTTTATTTATTTATTTACTCCCCACACACCTCCTTTTTTTGTGCTTGCTGACTGCTCTCTGTGTCTGTTCGTAGTGTCCTTGTCTTCTTTTTAGGAGTCACTGGGAAGCGAACCTGGAACCATCCCTTGTGGGAGGGAGGCACCTAATTGTTTGAGCCACCTCCACTCTTGCTTGTGTCCCTCATTGTGTTTCTTCATTGTGTCTCTTCATTCCATCATCTTGTTGCATCATCTTGTTGTGTCAGCTTGCCACACCAGCCCATCACATTGGCTCGCTGTCTAGCTTGCCTTCTTTAAGAGGCACCGGGAATCAAACCTGGGACCTCCCACATGGTAGGCGGGTGCCCAACTGATTGATCTGCTTCCCAGTACTTTTGATTTTTATTTTTTTTTACTATTTATTACCTTACAAACCCATGGGCTTATGAAGGCATGACTCTTAACCACTGTGTGTGGACTTCACTAAGACAGCTTTCCACAATCTGCTAGCCTAAATTTAACCTGAATCCTGTTTTGTAGAGAGAAATGTGTGGTAGGGAATGGCCCCAACTCAGTCTGTCTCCTTTACTTCTGTCCCTTAAGTAAACTCTGCTTTAGATTCTGTTAACCTGGCTCATTTAAGTAGATGATAAATGAAAGCTGACTCCTTTCTTGGGAGGACCTAAAGATTTAAAACACATCCCCTAGCAGGTAGTGACCTGTGACACATTCCTTCCCTTTTTGCCACTATCATATGTGGAGACAATCTTACTAAAGCATGTCCATTCTATGACATTTGGCTAAACTCTTGCCTAAACAGTACAAGTTGTACAAAGAACAGCTTTCAATGTTGGCCAGCAGATTGAGACACTGGCCATATGAGACTGATGTCCATTATTGAAGCTGACCTTCCTCTGTATCTTCTTTTTGCAACTAAATGTGTATTCTGTCAGTGCTAATATGAATTGTGCTTTGTTGGCATCTCCAACAACTACAATCCACAGCATATGTTGGGACTTCAGGGCAGCTGTTCCTGGTGGCAGGCATTCTTATGCTCTGCTACACTCCAGGCAATGAGACCACTCTCTTGGAGGTGGTAATAAGTGTCTATCTTTTTGACCAACAGTTTGGCACAGCAAAAAGGGTGATGACAATTTGATAGCCCAAAAAAATGGGTAGAAAATGGGTAGGATTATTATCTAAAATGAGTGTGGTCTGGGTTAAACAACCTCCATAAACTCAGAAATCTATCTTTCTGAGATGAGTCCCTCTGTTCTTCTATCAAAAAGACATAAACATTTATCTTCACCATTAATTAAAACCTTTACTTAAAATTGTCTATTACAATGTTTAAAAATATCTTCCTTGAGGTTTGAAAACCTGAGGTTTGTTTAAAAGCAAAAATATTTATTTAAACTTTTCAAATCATAAAAAAAAACCCTTCCATGAACAAATACCAACACACTCAAATACACACACGCACACACACACACACACACACACATACTTTTAAGTTCTACAAGGGAGATTGCTGACCAAATACGAGACCCTGAAAATATATCCCAAATGAGTGGATTGAAAATGAAGACCTGGTTTTATAACATTGGAAAGGATAGTAGAAATTGTCTAACCCAACCTTATAGTAACAGTTGAAGTAACTGAGGACAAAATATATCAATTTACCCCATCACATAACTAATGAGTGACAAGGCAAGGGTTGTAAATATTTGGTTTTATAGACTGAGCGTACTGATTTCTTGCCCTTGCTGGGCAAGATCTCTGCTCATAACATAGAGTGTCTCATAAAAATGATAAAAATGACAAGGACTTTAACTTTCTCTGTCTCTCTATAAAGATCATGCTGAGAACTGTGAGACATATCCCAACCTGCCTTTCTCCCTGGAGGTCTCACTTTTGCAGCCTGATGAGTGTCCCACACAGCTTGAGTCTGTGCTGAGTTTCAGACCATTTAATTCTCAGACCCATCTATTAAAAGGTTATGTGGGCAAGAATAATTAACTCGTTTCTTTGCCATGGAAAACCAAGACATTGTTTTTAATATTATCCAATGTTGAGGAATTATGAAATTATATACAAAAGGGGAAGCAGGGATAATAATACCTGTTTTAGAATACTGTTGTAAAGATCAAATGAATTAATTTATGTGAAATTGACACATAGTAGGAATTCAGTTGACCCACAATGCCTTCCCTATTTTTTAGCAGATTATAGAGACAAACATATTGAAATAACACAGACACTGAGTCTAAAAGATAAGAGAAAAAATTGAACATAAGTGATTATGAGCTACTGAGTCTATTTAGACAAAAGAGATTTTCAAGACCCATAACACTGACACTTTCTCAAACTTGTCCTGTTTGCTGCATTGGATGCATAAGTATTTTGATATTCATTTTTAAATTTTAAAGCTGAAACAGACCTTGTGTATATTTAATCTGACCAAATTTTCTCAATCTTGGCACTATCGACATTTTGGTACAGAAAACTGTTTTTGAACGCTGTCCTGTTCATTGCTGAGTGTTTAGTCTCATCCTTAGTATCCAGCCACTATACATCAGTAAGTGGTAGCATTCCTGCTTCCAAGGAGTGATGACCAAAACTGTCTCCAGTAATGCTAAATGTCCTCTGGGGGACAAAACCCAAGTAGAGAACCACATGCTTGACCTGATCATTTTGTCTACTCTTGCCTAGAGTAGTCCTTATAAATAGGCTGTATATGTCAAGGTTCTCCAACAACAACAACAACAAATGAACACATTGTTATATATAAAATGAATAAATAATACAGATATATGTTAAGGAATTTGCTCATATGACTGTGGAGGCTGGCAGCCCTAAATTCTTAGGCTGGAAATTCAAGGAGTGAAGTATATACTCTTAAGGCACAATTCCTTCTTCTTCCCTAAACACTCTGTTCTTTTCCTTTAAGTTACCCAACTGATTGGATAAGGCCCATCTCTATTATGAAGGGTAATCTCCTTTACTTAAAGTCATCTAATTGTAGATTCTAACCTCATCTACAAATTATCTCCATAGCAATATAGAGGATAGTGTTTGAACAAACAACTGGATACCATAAACTAACACATAAATTAATCACCACATAGGTTGTGAAATGCAGTGAGGAAGAGAAGAATTTATAATAAACGAGGAATCACGTGAACTTAGTTTTGGTTCTTCCTTCACCTTTTACCTCTATGTAACTTTGAATAAGTCACTTACCTTCTATGTGGTTCAATTTCCTCATTTAATATAGGGGGAAAAATGCTTCATTTGCATTAATCATGGGATTCCGGACAAATAAAAGAGGATAGTGTTTTAAAAGTCTTGGGGTCAACCCAGGCCCCTCACATGTTCATGCACACAGAAATTTATACACATGCACTGTGCTGCTGACACACGTGCATATTATTATCATCACAATTCTTAATTACAGAGCTAGATTTAAACCCAGTTACCTTCTTCATAACTGATTTAATCTACTGAAGCAACAATTCTTGCTGCCTCTGAATCAGTTGTCAAAATGTGCTTCAATCACTATCTACGTCAGAATTACCTGGAAGTGATTGCTAAAGTGCAGATTCCCAGTTTATTTAATTAACATGTCTGGAGTGGGACTTTAGAATCGGCATAGATAGCAGAGCAACCTAGTTGATTCTCTTGTTTCCTTTAATTTGGGAATCATTGCCAAGCTGACAATTTTCATATTTTCCTAAAATAACTTCTGTGATTTTCAGTGTTATATATTCTCAAATCAATATTCATCAAGCATCTATTATTTGCAAAATAACATCTCATTCACAAAGTTGATAGTCACTCCCCTGCTAAATTTCTTATATGAGTCTTTCTTTCTAAAGTATAAAATGCAAAGACCATATCATGATAGAATAACCTTCCATGATCTGTCCCCTTGGCTACTGACCAGCCTCTTTTCCTTTCTCTTTCCTTCCTTCATCTTCCTGACTTCCATCCTGTTCTTCATAAATCACGTCTCCCAGAATTCTTATCCCAGTACTCACATTTGTAGATCCTACAAAATGAAACTGTCTGTAACTCACAAAACACAAGTGATTCTCACAAATCACATGCTTTACAAATATTTGCTCCCTATTTTCCAAAACATAATTTCCTATATATCGTTCAGTCCTGTACCAAGCACTTGCCACTGCCAAATACCCTTCTCTACCTCTCCAAAAGTGTTTCATTCACACTTCCCTTATATTCTTGCCCCCTTAAATGCATCAATTATAGGTCTTGGTAAAGTGTATTTGTGCATATGTGTGTATGGATGAGTCTTTCCAGACCAAAGTGTTCATTGATGCCAGTAGCAGTGTATTTCCATCCAAACATACAGAACCATGACTGACACGTAGTAGGGGTCTGATAAATATTTGGTGAAAGAAGGAAGAGTGCTGTGAAGGATACAAGTAAAACTAAGATGAAATCATATCTCAAAGAGTTTACAAAATGTTGAATGAGATGACTGTGACAATAGATCAATATGGCACAGGATGTAATGAGTACTCTACCATTTTAACTGAGTCCATAAAATAGTATGGAAACACAGAAATGGAACAGATTTTTCTCCATTTACATTCACATTTCTGTTCCTAGTTAGGTCCAAAAGACCTCTTTCATAATTGATTGTATTATCTCATTTAATCCACAGATAGTTTCCTGAAGAACACCTAGTCAAATTAACTACCATTTTAATAGTTTTCAAATACTGTTATTACCAGGATTATCTCTGCCATAAGACTGACCAATCTTCCAGAGGGAGTTATTTTTTCATACTTCTCCTACCAATAATCTTTACTTTATATTGCGAGAATATTCCATCTTCTTGGTATAACCGTCTACATTAAGTTTACATACCTCTCCTACTTCTACTACTATAGTCACACAGAACTAATTTCAGCATTTCTACCAAAGCAGAGATACCATTTAATTCTCTGATTCACTTAGACACATGCGACTTCTAGTCAATGACATTTACTTACAACCTACATCTTGTAGGACCATGTGTAGATATAAAAATAATAAAGGGGATAGCTTAAAAAAAATTGAACTCTCAGAGGACATACCTTAGTGCAAGCTCACCAACTGAAAATAAAATCATTTCCAGACAGGTGTGGATAGGATCTCTAACTCTCTTGTTCTGATATGGTTCTGTTTCAAATGCCTTGTTTCTTTTCCTTATCTTTACACACTCTGTCCCTATAAACTGAACAGCTGGTGTTCACTGCAATTCTAATACCTTCTCCTAATCTTACCTACTAAATACTATTATTTTATGTTGAAATAGGTCAAATCTATGAAAATAAATATGAATGTTAGTAATTATACAGCACAGACAAATGGGAAATGCATGAATTTATTTAAATAGCTCATGTTATAACTTTCCTAAATAGCTCATGTTATAACTTTCCTTTATAGATTCATCTATCAGAATTTTTTTTTCTTTAATAGGTGATAGGCTTTGTTAGAATGGCATTAGCCATTAAATAAATCATTCATTGATCAGATAGCTACAAAGGGACTCTTTTCAAGTCCTCTCAACCAAAATAAATCTCTCACAACTCTAAGGTAAGGAAAAAAGTAGACCTTTTCTTGCTGATTTATATTCAAAAAGAAAAAAAATCACCTTATTATATTTAATATAGTTACTGATAAGCAATGGGGCATTTTCATTTATAGAAAGTACCTTCAAGTGGATGCTTAGAACTTCCTTTTTTTATCAAAGATGCTGGTCAATACTTTATAGCTTTTCTGAGCTTATGCATTCTGATCAAACTTTGGAATATAAAAGATTAAACTTCTCAGCTAATTACATGCCTGAAGGCACATTAACAATGCAAGTGTCAATGCTCTGTTAAAAATTCATTTGGCATTTTTAGCACAGTCCTGATAGCAAAACTTTGAAGGCAACAAAGTGGAAAGAGTTATATTCTTATTTTTTGAGATAGCCAAGGAAATCTGAAAAAACTGGAACTTCTTTAATTCATATTATGGAAAAACACAAGGTAGTGTGTAATCAAAATTAGTTTTTACAGACTTAAATATTTCATGGATCATTGAATTTTAGCGAGGTCTTAAAAATCTTATGGACCCACCTTTTTATTTCACTGTTGGGGTTACTAAAGCATAGAAATATTTTGACATTTTTTCGAGGACAGAGGGAGATAGAACTAAAACTCAGTTCAGATTTTCATAATATCACATTGTCTCTGAGCATTGTAGAAACTTAATTTTAAAAACTATACATAAAATATATGCATCTAAATTTTATAAAATACAGTATATTTTTTGTGTTAGTAGAAAATAAAATTAGAGTCTAATTTTTTAAGTTTAACTTCTCCACAGAATTATAATTTTCCATCTAAACATTAAATCTCATATGAAAAGATATTACTATCTTATAGAAGGGGGAGTAATTTTAGAATGCTTTACCTAAATTAACCAACAAAATGAACCACAATTTAGTATGTAGAGAAAGTACATACTAAAAGATATGAGAATACAAATAGATCTGTATGTGTTTTATAATTGAATATGAAAAATTAGAAATCATCGGAGATAAAAATGACATTCTAAATCCATCTACTTTATTACTGATATGTTGTATACAAATGTTCTGTTTATCCAAGCAATTAGAAACATTAATGCATATTTCCAATTTTCATATTGATATAGTATGTACACAATATTAAGCTTCATATTTTCTAAAATAAAGCTTCTTATGGAATACATCAGTTTCATTTTCATGAAATTCTGACATTAACTAGTATAGTAGAAAGGAATCTAGTCTTAAAGGCTTGAACCTAGAATCATTTCAGCTCTAAATTATCGGTGTGATTATGAACGTATGGCTTATATTCTCTGCTCTCCTTATATTTATAAAAGGAGGATTATTCTAAATAAATTCAATTTTCTTTATTCTCTTAAAGAGAAAGAGTGAGAAATTGAGAGATATTTAATTCTTTAAGACTTTTGTACCAACAATTCTCTCAAGGCATTTCACAGGCTTCTCTGGCTTCTCTCAGCACTATGACAGAGTCAAAGTCTTCCTTGAGACTGTCTGATCAGACAGCTGTTCAGCAAACTGAGATACATATTTTGTATATTTTTTTTTTCCCAGAGGTCCCTACAGATGTGACAGAGTAAGTGAGGGAAGACTTACAAACAGTTGCAGTTGAAAATCACTGAGAGATAAAACCACAAATAAATATTTCCTTAAATATTTTTTTTCATTATGCTCTTAACTTCCCAGCTAAAACGTTACTTGTTCAAAGTGCTTATAGTTATAAATAGCTTTTGAAATAGCAGAGAGAGGTAGAAAGGAGAAAGTGAGTGATTCTGAGCAAACTCTGGCCTAATAGTCCTGTCTTCATTTTGCAACTAATTTTACAATCATGAGGGCTTTAGTCAATATAAGCCACAATGTATATGTGTAAAATAAGTAGTTCCTTCAACTATACAAGAAAAAATTGTAGAGGGCACAGTGGTACTATATACCATGCTAGTTTTCTGAGAGCAGAAAAATTTTAAAAAGCTGCAATTCAATAAGGGAATATGAGAAGTGAAATAACAATTACAACCTCTGGAGAGGAGTGGTATGATAGAGTATCATGGAATGGAGATCCCAGATGAGCAGACACATATTTTAAAAAGGTATCTATTCCAGGATAACTAGAATTTCAAATGAAAATAAAATTATCAATAGCAATCCTTAATCGAGATAGGAGGACAGGCCCCTCACTTTCCCTGTTGTGTGTTTGTGTATGTGTTTGTACAGGTTGGATTGAGAGGGGCAGTTGTGTAGAATGTATAATAGGATGATTATATTGATTAACATTCCATGATTTTAAAATTATTAAACAATCTTTTTATTCTTCAACAGCTTATACATCCAAGTCACTTCAAAAAGAATCCCCTGAAGTCTAAGCACTTTCAATTCAAAATACTCTGAGTCTCCAAGATTGATTTCAGAAAAATCATTTTAAATAATTTCCGTGTAATGTTATTTTTCCCTTTGTATAGTATAAAACCCTTAATTTTTTTTCATTCTTAGTTTAAGATCACATTCATTCAGGTATATAGGGATTGTCTGTTAAATTAGATGCTAATTTTTCATTAAAATTCTTTCTGCTACTGA
The DNA here is from genome assembly GCA_029593785.1 of Cabassous unicinctus. NCBI lineage: Eukaryota > Metazoa > Chordata > Mammalia > Cingulata > Chlamyphoridae > Cabassous > Cabassous unicinctus. Next base: position 51,777 of record JAQZBX010004308.1, on the reverse strand, counting down.
TTCAATGTTGATATTTACATACACAATAAATATAAGATTAATTTAAGCAAGGAGAAATGTATTTGATGGAGTTTAATATGATAACCATATAATGGATACACTGTGAATACGGAAAATATGTTTTCTTAAAATAGCATGTACACGATATTTCCTTCTTCCAAGGTTTATTTTTATTTCATCTGTCTCCTTAAACAGAACAATGATGTGTCATAGAGAGCTTTAGATATCCTTGGAACAAGGCTGTTTTCTCAAACATTAACTTTCCTGCTTTACAAGAAGGTATGTATGTGCACTTGACAATAACATTGACCTTTTTCACAGTGGCATTATACCACCACTTCCTATTTAATTCATTACCACCTTTTGACTTTCTCTGATTCCTGTTTTTTAAAAGCTTTCCACCCTCTAATTCCAAACCATGTATTTTTAAGAAATTGTTGAAAGCAGTGATCCACATTAACTTTTCATCAGGTTTGTGATTTCAAATCTTTAAATATTCTGTGCTTCTGAAACAAAACAAAACCAAACAAAAACAGAGTGATAAATTTGGCTAGAAATAATTTTCAATGTAAACATAGAGTTTTGAATTTTCAAGAGATCAGAGTCATTTTTTTGAACAATATCGAGGAATATAATTCAACTCACCTTTACATAGCTCTTGCTAATTGAGAGTCTAAGCTGTTATAACAAAAATAACCCACAATGCATTGGTTCAAATAAAAATAAGTTTTTTTGTTCTCATATGGAAAAGCCCAGGGTGGAAGTTTGTCTAAGGCAGGTAGATGAATCTACACCATTAGTTCTTCTAGGAATTCTGATTCCTTTTATCTTGTTGTTCTATCACCTGGAGAGTAGTGTCCCCAGATGCACAGCTGCTGCTACTCATACAATCATGTTCACATCCCAGCCTGCCAGGAAAGGGGGCAAGTGTAAGTGGAATACAGGAAATTGCCTCAAAAACTATGGTTTGGATTTCATTTGCTATCATTAGTAACATGCCCACATCTAGATGCAAAGAAGGTTCAGAAATCTAGCCTCTGACATCATAGTCCCATGCCAACTAAAAGGAAGAAGGGAAGATATCTTCCTTTTAGTTGGTCCTGTGATTATAGGCTTTATAAATAAGCTGCTAAAAACTTGACAAAACACCTATATTTTTAAGCCTGCATACCTGATTTTGATTTATTGTTTACAGTGGCAGTTTTCAACTAGTCAATGCTTAGTAATTTAAAATGATATTAAATTTAAAACTAGCAGAAGTAGCTTTGAAATCATTTCAATTGTTATTGATCATATTGCTAAATGTAACTGAAAAATTCACTCAACTTCCAATCAGAATAACTGAATAAACCTTAAAATAATACTTTTGCTCACTTATTAGAGAAAAATGTTGATTTTTCTAGATATATTATTTCTATCTCATGTTTCTCTTTTAGTAGTGAATATTTTTTTCAAGATGAAGGAAATGAAATTATGAATAATATTTATTTTTCTGCACGTATCTTCAAACCTAAAAAAATGAGACATACAGTTTTTGAAATACTTATATTTTTCTTAAAAATTATACCAATTTTTTAAAAATATATGAGAACATATTATCAATAAGTCTTTGAAGCAGGACTAAAAATAAGAAACAGTTTAAAGCAGTTTTTCTTTCTCTAGAGAGATTATAATCCAGATTATGTTGATATTCAAATTCATTAATTTAATAAATATAATAAAATGTGATCTATGTAAGACTAAAGTTGTGCCATAAGAAATACATAGCTTTAAATTTCTCTGTCTCTTGTTTCCTCTCTTTATGTTTCCCTCAGCCAAAGGTGTCTCTTCACTGGCCTAACATCACAATGCAGAACAGTGCCAGGTAGTTAACTGGCATTGAATTTCACAAAATTCAAAAAAGGTGTAGATGCCTTATAATGAGTTTTCTTAGTTTTCTCCTATCCCTATATACCTATCTGCAACACATCTATTCTTAATTACTCTCTAACTTTAATAGAACTCAGAATAACCACACCCCCTCTTCAAATTTCATTAAGCCACCCAGATCTAGGTTTAAACTCAACTGAAAACCAGATTTTCCCCTCCACCTTCTCTCCCCTGGTTCTATAGCTTTATGCCCTCCCCCCATCACAAACAAGCAAAAAAAAAAAATGTATATACATTTAAAATAAGGATTTTATCTATCTCGTCTATCATATGCACCAATCATCTGTTTCTTTCATCTGTCTAATCTACATTCCAGTCTATATACTTATATATCTAACCTTTCTATTATCTATCATTTATCTATCTATCATCTATCTATCTATCTATCTATCTATCTATCTATCATCTATCGATATCAATCATTTTATTATAAAGCTTTTACTTTACCCAATTTTGGGAGCTAGTTATACAGTCTATATGAGACTGTTTTTTCTGGTTTTAGTGCTGAAGGCTGAGGTCTGAAGGGCTAGAAGTCAAGAAAGGGAAATGGATATGATGTGATGGAAACAAAGATAAACTGGAAACTGTAAGTTTCAACTGGAACCAACGAGAATGAACTGGAACCCAGTATGGTCTATCTCCATCTCCAGACCTCCAGTTCAAGGATGGGTGATCTATGGAAGAAACTGTCACTCATTAAGCTAAATAGAGCCAGAGAAACTGAAACAGGAGATTCAGCAGGATCTGGAAATGCTGTGGACCCACCTCCTGCCCTATGCCAACCAGGTGTTCCAGCAGGTAACTGAAAACATGCATGAGCTGCCACAGTGACCCATGCCAGTGAAAGAAGAATATAGCTTCTGTTTCATTTATGGCTTCAAAATGTTGTGCCAAATGGTTCACATTAACCTGGAACTAAGCAAGGAAAGAAACTCTGAGAAATGTAGTCCACCTTAGCTAAATTGACATGATACAAATTTACCACAATAATATCAATGCGTTTCAAAAAACTAGAAGCTTCAAGGGATCTTATTCCCTATTCGCACCTTCAAAATCTTAATAAATCCTGTCATCTCATCTTACTAAATATCTATCCTCCAGCACTGTGAGTGAATCATCTCCCATACTTTCTCTTCCTTAGTTCTCATCCTCATCACATTTTATCTTTCTGTTAAAAAATTTCCTTGGTTTTTCTAACAAAAGACCCGATATCTTCCTAATGCATCCTCCACAGATTTCTCTTCCTTAAACAAATATAATTGTGTTTAAATATGCTTGAAACTATTCATGATACCAGGTGTCACAAATAATAAACACTTAATTGTAGCATTAATCTGAAGATTCTTCCATGTTATAACCTTTATATGTATATAGTCACCCCAAACTCTGGTCCTATAGTCACACAAAAGTCACAGTGAGATTTAAAACTGTTCATTATTTCACAGTGATTGTTATTTTTATTACACTTATTACACATGTGGCTTACTTCATTGTTAAGACAAGGAGCATTTACAACTGCAAGCAAAACAATCTTTTCCACCTGTCCCATAATATCTAAGTCCCCTCTTAGCCTGAAGCATACCTAGGAGACATTATCCCAAATCCTTCAAGACTGAAGAATGAACAAACATAAGGGGAGAGTTTAACCATGGACTAAAGTAGATTTATTGTTATTGTAGTTATTGTGCTAATGGAAGAACTTGTAACATAGATATAAAGATAGTGGTCGCTAGAGGTTCAAAAGAGAAGGGGAGGGATTAATAGGTGGAACACAGGGCATTTTTAGTAAAATTGTTAGGTATGATATTGCAATGATGGACACATGACATTATACATTTTCCAAAGCCTACAAAACTGTACAGCACAAAGTGTAAACCACAGTGTAAACTATAGACTTTCGTTAGTAGCAGTGCTTCAGTACTGATTGATCATTTGTAACAAATGAATCATATTAATGTATGATATTAATAATAGGGGAAACCATGTATGTGAGTGTGGAAGGTGTTATATTTTTGGTGTAATTTTTCTGTAAATCTAAAACCACTCTAAAAATAAAGTTTATGATTACAAAAAATAAGAAATGGAGTTATGTATCCAAAAGAATCAGCCAATGAAGTTGAAATGGATAATTCTGGGGAAGGAAGAATAGGGAGAAGTTGTGAGCAGATAGACTATTGAATTTTGTCATAACAAACAACATAAATTATTTTATATTATTTGCGTGTATAATTTGGTTTAAAAGAAAAGAATGAAAATAATATACAATTAAAGAAATACACTGCCACACATTAAAAGGATGGTATAAATTCTAAATAAAAGTTCCATAAATCTGATCCCTCATTTTGAGTATGCATGAAGCCATACTACCTAAAAAGTTATGGACTGTTTAGAAGATAGAAGAAGAGTTGAAAATTGTCTAAGAGACCCTTCTGAATTCCTTTAAAATGGTGTTTAATTTAAAATATTTAGCCTCAACAACATGACGAGGAGAATGATGCTATCCAGGAGAATAGATGCCTGGAAAGATAGAAAGTAGATTGTGAGAAAATGGAGCTAACTATTCCTCCAGTATCCAGACCTAAAAAGTGACAGCTTCATCCACTGTTACTTAGTCCATTATTTGCCTATTATATAATATCCACTGATGGTTATTTCCTTTTTAATGACATATTTTGGATATATGACATGAAGCATATTTAAGTGGGAAGGGATGGTGGCATGGTATGAACAGATTTTCCTTGCCTTATCTATAATCAGATTGTAACAACCAGGAGGTAAGATCCTTTATTTTGCAGAAATCTCTGACAACTGTGTTTCATAATCAAAATATTGAAAATATATAGAAGAGAGTTACTGTTGAAGATATTTATATGAATGGCTCCTAAAAAATTACATCTCCCAGTAGCTATGCATTCCCTTTCCACAATGTCTCTGGGCTTTACCATGTAACTTACATTGGCCAAAGGAACATTAACCATTCTGACATAAAGAAGCACTTTCTAAATGCTTATACATTGAGGTTGGTCCTCTTGGAACAAACCATGTAAGAAAGCACAAGCAGGCTTATAGGAAGGCATATACAGGAAAAACCGAGGTGGCTTGCCTAAAAACCATAGCAAGCCGATGGTCAAGTGATTATGGTCATCCAGGACCACTTAGTCCCCCACCAAAGTTCCAACTGGTAGCAAAAACAAGATCGAGCATAGCTCAATGAAGCAGAGATAAGCTGTCCCAGTGCCCAAGAAGGCAACGTACAGAATAGCAAGCTTATAAATAGTTGTTATTTTAAACAACTAAGTTTTGGAGTTATGTGTTTTGCAGCCATAGACAATAGATCAGAAACTGATACTGGAAGAGGTGTGATGCTGAAGCAAAACTTCAATCATGACATTGGTTTCAGGATCAGGAGGCAGGTAAAGACTGAAAATGCACATAAAAATAAATTGTAAGTATAGAAATAGTTACAAAGTAGGTGTGAAAACTGTAAGTGAAAACTGAAAAAAAACTGACTCATGTTATGTAGTAGGCAGAAAAAATTGAGAAAAATGTTGCTTTTGAAATTGGAAGATTTTTAAAGAAATGAATGTAAAGTTTTGTAGAGAAAATAATGAGAATATTATTTAGGTATTTCTAGGTATATATGAGAAGGTACTTCAAGAGACATGACCTAAAAAAGTAACTCTTCATTTTGCAGATAGAATTTATAGGAAAAATAAAGAACTAAGTCCTTGGTGGGTTGGAAAATAAAACTGTTTTTATCCCCTCCCCAGTTTCTCCATTAGACAAAATATTCTCAAAGTAAAAAATAGCCTTAGGGTAAATAGCAAATAAAAATTTGGCAGTAAGACCCTTTGTTAAGACTTCAGAAAGTTTTAAAATGATGCCCAGAAGACCCTCTCATTTAGACAAAATTATTTCTAAGACTCTAAGTGCATAGTCCTTCAGCAATCTGACAAACCAAAAACAGAGAGAGGACCTTCTTAAAACATGTATGGATGACTTTTGGGTCATGAAATAGACATCAGTAAGATTCATGGGTAGCACCTAAAGTACTTAAGAGAATTATATTTTAAAAAGTACCTGATGATTAGACTATAAAATGAGATGATTCAAAATTAATGGAAAAAAAAAAACTGTTTTTACAATTTTCTATGATAAGGCAGCACAGTAAAAGTTGCTCTGCTGCAAATGCAGGTCATTACTTATGGAAAAGGAAGGATCTCTCAGATGGCAGAGCCAAGAGTCATGGGGAAGAAATTACAACTTTGATGTGGAGGCAGTGACCACTGGAGGCTCTGGGGACAGGGAGAGGGAAAAACAGTTGTAATGCAGGTTTTTTGGGGGACTTGGGAATCGTCCTGAATGACATTGCAACAACAGATATAAGCAATTTTATATCATCACATAACATTCAGAACTGTGTGGGACAGAGTGTAGACTACAATGTGAACTATGGTCCATGCTTAGTGGCAAAGCCCCAGGATGCATTTATCAATTGCAATGAATGTGCCACACTAATGAAGGATGTTTATGTGGAAGGGTGTGGGAGGTGTGGGGAGTGGGAAATATGGGAATCCTTATAGTTTTTATGTAACATTTATGTAATCTAAGTATCTTTTAAAAAATAAAAAATATATATTAAAAAAAAAGAGTCATGGAGAACAATTGAATAGAGAGTTCTACCAAATGGCTACAAATGGGTACCAATCAAAGAAAATTTTCTATTTCTAGGAAAAGGGGCCTGACAATATAAGTCTGTCTGAATTTTAAAATTCTATGAACCAATGTTGCTATGTGCTTTCCACTCCTTTATCTTATCTTGTCTTACCTTTGTGTGTGGGATATCCAGGGAAGACATTTTTTTTTCATTTAAGTTCTCAAGTACCTTGATAAAGAAGAGAAATACTCAAGTAACTTCACCGGCATCCTGACCTGATTCAAATCCTGAGTTCATTTGGTCTAATGCATAATTTTATGAGATTTGGGGTATCTTGGGAGAGGTTAAGTATATTTCACATGGAATAGGGTTGTGAATTATTAGGGCCAGTTACTGTAGTAGGTTGTTACATTAAGAGTCATCAATGAATCAGGTCTCTCAAGTTTCCATATCCTTGTGCAGTCTCTTCGCATGATGGCTCTGATCTTGGTCAGTTTACTTGCTTTGCCCAGTGGGAATCAGCAAATATAATACATTAAAGGCTTGATAAGCACTTGCATTTTAGGATGTGTCTGTTTGGAGCTCAGTCATCACATGAGGAAGACTAAGGTAAGCAGTTGGAGAGACCATGTAGAGAGTAACATGGATAAGTTAATTGCGAGTCACAGTCAGATGCCACACGTCTGTAAGAGGCAGTCTGTTATCAGGTAGTCTTCAGCCAACCTGTCACGTGACTGCAAACTCATCAGTAAACTCTGTTCACATTACCAGGAACAGAGACAAGCCATTTCGTTTGACCCCTGCCAAATTGCCAATCCATGGATTCATGATCAAATAAATGGTTGTTTTATTAGGCCACTAAATGCAGGAGTGGTTTATTAGGCAAAAATATACAAATGATGCAGCTACTAAAGTAGCCTTATTAGTGTCCTAAAAGTATTTGCTTACTTTCATGGCCAAATAAATGGAAACTATATATAACTTGTCTTCAATATCTGAATATGGATTTACATAATAGAATAAAATGATCACAGAAAATTCATTCTCATTACCAATAAAAATTAATCCATGTCTAATATATTGGTGTATCAATATATTAGAAGAACATTAAACGTAAATTCCTCACCCTAAGAATATTTAAATATTTTCACAAGGCTTATGAGATAACCATCTATCCATCTATCTGTATCTATCTATCTAATCTATCTATCTATCTGTATCCGTCTATCATCTATTTCCAAATGTAAATATTGCCAGGAATTATTAATGGAAAACTGGCATAAATCCTTACAAATAACTTGAAAAATGTTAAGAAAATTCTGATTCATTTTGCCTTATCCCAGTGCCTATAACAAACATTTAGTGAGCGTTCATAAATATTAGTTATTATTTTCAAGAATATTATTATATTTGCAAAATCTCCATACATGATCCTGTTTCATCTATATCTAGTTCCATCTCAAATATAATTGACTCTTGTATTTATTTCACTCATTCTGTGGTAATCAGGATATATTTCTTATGATGATTCTTAAAATTGTGACTATTTTTGTAAAACAACCCTGCAAAGTATATAAAATGCATTGGCAATAACAACTTCATAAGGATGCTTTCATTATAATTAATTTGCAACTCTGAAATGCTCTAAAAGACAGCTTCTTAGTGATAAATCTTGAAGCATGGCAAGCTTACAATAGTTTTCTATGCTCATCAAATATGAATTGAGTAGATTATTATGATGGTAGTTTTGAAATATAGTACACCTGTGTGAAACAATATTATAATAGTCTATCTTCATTTCGCATAATATCAATCATTTAGTATTCAATGGAATGTCTTTACTTTAAATTATAATAATGTTTTCCTAACTACAAAATAAATAAGACTGTGATTGAATTTGTATTTCCTGATCTGTTGAGCCCTTTTATCCTTTGTGGAAAGTCACTCATGCACATAATTACTTCACACTTTTAATGCTAATGATGAGATCATAAAAGGAGTCTTTTAATTGAAACGTAGATAGACACAATAATATATTTCATGTAAAGAAGTTAAATCATCCTAAGGTAAAAATGAAAATAACATAGTTTCTTATGTCATTTTAATATCCAATGTGCTCATATATAAAGCTTGGGTAATTATTTGATCATTGCCCATAAGTGGAGGTCTCACCTCCCCTCCACTTTTACACTGTGTCTATTTAACTTTGCTAAACTTTTGTCGTGTGAGCCGTAAAATATGTAGATTATGGGCACAAGATAACAAGATTGGATAAACAGAATCAAGGAAATTGAGAGGGTCAAAATATAGCATATATCATCAAATATAATTTGCCAAATTCTAAGAACAGCTTGGAAATTAAGCTAATGTATACTATTTGAAGTGAATTGAAGCTACAGCTCTTTATGCAAGTTCATGTTTCAGCCCTTCCTTCCCACCCCAACCCCCCCAAAAGTAATCTATCCCAAACTGCTGAGAAGCATATGGATTATTACCAACATTTGGAAATGATAAGGAAAAGAGAAACTATAAACCATGACTTTTGTATAGAAACTGCTCCCAGTCATCTTTAACAAACTGTTTCCACCAGTTCATCTCACCATTTTCAAATTTATTTCTACTTATTTAATAATTTATGTTGAGATCTAATAAATAAGATTTAGTCTGCATTCTCTAAATAAAAGTCAAAAACATTATGATGCTCATAAAAAATAATTAGTGTTAATTTTTAATGAAAGATGTATAAATGGGGCCTCTGGATACATAGAACAGGATTATCTCCCTCTGACTCTGTGATCAGGCAGAACTTCCCAGATAAGATACTGCTCGGAGAATAGTTTTGATGAATTAGTGAAACATAGTTGAAAGGGATTAAAGCAGCCTGGGCAGGGGTTGGGAGGTAGCATGTGTAAAGACAAAAGGTTAATTGTCCTTAGTGTGGTATTCTTCTGTGTGAATAATGGAAAATGATGCTAAATTTGATTAGGGAAGTGAAACTCAATATTTTTATTTATAATGTTACTTCTTTATATCCTTTGCAGTTTGGATTTCAAAATACGTTTAAATGTTTTTGAGTTGAGGGAGAAGACAGTATCATATATGATTTGTTTTGTTATTTGGTCACATGAAATAAATTATGATGAAAATGAAACAAATTATCCAAAAATATTTTGTCAGTAGTAATAAAATGGTTAGAAAAATGCCTGGCACATGATGATCAAAAATATTTGGGCAATATATTTACCAATTGTAGTAATTGTAATAGATATCAGAGAGTTGCTATTAGCAGTGTTGACATTGTAATAGCAAGAATAGTATATGGTACATCCTGTACATGTGAACCAGCCATGAGATTACAGTTATTTTGGCCAAATAAACAGTTGTATACTGAAATGAATTGATCATTTTGTGGCCAAAATCTATCTTCTTCTCTTTAATCCAGTACTGATTTCTGGAAAATTGGAAATTAAATGGCAGTTTCCACTAATAGATACCAATCAGGAGAGTTTCTTCAAAGAGGCATGAAATCACAAACTTTGTTGTTTGATACACAATGGTATTCATATGTTTACGACAAATAAACAATGTTTCATCTTTTGCCTGGAAGGTGTGGATGGCAAGGTGATGGGGAGACATGTGCCAGTATTTACTTTTTAATTGTGCAAGACTTTATTATAAGTGCCCACAATAAAAAGAACTCTTGACTCTTGCTAACTTTACTTCAAGTATGGCTGGCTCATTATATTTCTTTCATGCATGGTTGTTGGCAGAAGCAGACATAACATTTTAACATGCATTGAGCCTGCTTCAAGCATTTTAATTGGTTTAAAACTGTTGGTAGCATCTTTTACTGTATTAATTTATTGCTTCAGCTTCAGTCAACTGAAACCTTTGCCAGATGGTATTGAAAACACTGCATACAGAATAAGAGATTGAACATATTTATATGATGCAAATGTCTCTTCTTCATTAAGTATTCATGAGTTTTCTCTTAATGATTATATTGAAAAAGTACCACGAAGATAAAGATTCCTGCCTTGTGGAAATTAGTAATCTAATTTTGCAAAGTGACAGTTTTGTTTAAAAGTGATGGAAGGCATGGCTTTTAGGTAGATACTAACATTCGTACAGAATGAATATCCCTCCTCTGTTTTTGTTTTGTTCAGATTCAGTGAAATTCAAAAGTGGCAGTCCTAAAAATAAATGCTGATCATGGCATGGAATAAAAGAGCATAGTGTTTGTTTATGCTATACTTTAATAATACTTATGATTAATTTGTAAGTAACATTGATTTAGTTGTAGAAATACAGTATATAGTGGTTATATATTCATCAGTGTATTTCACAATAGCATTACCCTCAAATTGTTCATATTAAAAAATAGTAAGTTATGCTCAGGTAAAGTCTGACACTTTAAAATCACATCCATACACATATGCACACCCACACACTCACACATGAAGAGTACTAAGATCGTATTAAAGCAATATTCAATTTCAATTTATCAAAATTTTGTAGCTTTTAGAGTCTCTTGCACAAGACTGAACATAAGCAACTTAAATGCAAATTACATTGGCAGTACTTAAGGGAAGCAGACTGTGTACTTCTGAATACCTTGTCTGCTGGAAACATATCTGTCTGTCATCACAAAGGCAAAAATACATTTAAAAATGATCACTATATTCCTATTTATGAGTTGCACCCGGATGTCCAGGGTCAAAACACTCCTGACTTAAACTGCACCTAAAAACAGCAAACTTTTGTGTATCCATCAATTTCCATTGTCTAGCAATATGTGACTTTATGATATGGTCCATTAACTGCACATAGGGCATTGCTGCCTGAATCTCTGTCTAGAGGCAGAAACTTATCTCATGATATTTGCTTATAGGTGCTAGTACCTATGAGAATTGCAATGCCAGCGGGAAAAAATAGGAAAAAATTTCTTCTTAACAGAAATTTACTTCCAGGGATCCAAGGAATCAAGAAAAGTTGTATTTTGTAACAATGGATTATGTATCATTTAAAATAAAAGTGTTATAAATTGCATCAAAACAAGAATGCAGATTTATTGAAAATTTCTAGTACTGAAAGAAAGGAAGAGACAGAAAATATAAGAGAGAAAGAGGGGATAGATAGATAGATGATAGATAATTGATAGATGATAGAAATAAGATAGATATTTATTGATATAGACGGTAATGTTGATATAGATGTAAACACAAAAAATATATCTGAGAAAAGATGCTTTCTAAAATTCCCTATTGTCATGGGATCATAATTTTAAATTATACTTGATCTTTTTGTTAGAGAATTCGCTTGTTCTGGATCATACAGTACTTATGCTTTATAAAAATAGCTTGCTCTGCCTGTTTTAATAATCACAAGACTGAGTCATTATTCTTATTAGTATTATTTGTGTGTTTTAAAATCTTCAGTGATTTAAAAAAGCAGAGAGAAGTGACTTGAAAAATACGTTGTATCAATCTAGACATTTCCGTAATGAAACACACACACCTCTTTTTTTTCCTCTTCCTTCTGCCATCTGCCAAAAATGCCATCCTTTATGTCCAACCTTCAAGACACCAGTTAATTCAAATATCTGAAAATAATTGTAAAATTTTTCACAAACAATGAAGTGTGGAAATTATTTTCTTATTAACATTAATTATCCTCAAGCTTTCTAATTAGTCAAGGTTTGACAAGATCCTCTGTTAGGCTCTGTGACAAAGAAAGTCCTATAATTTGTAAAGTCTAAGTTTCACAGCAGCCTTCTTGTCTGCTTATTTTATCGACCTTACTGAGGGATTGTTTTCACATAATGAAGTGAACGGATTTTATGTTTATAGATTAAAGTGTATTGAGATATATATGGTTTTATTTAAGCACCATCTCATTCAAGATATAGAAATTCTCCGTAATCCCAAATAGTTATCTGTATCCCCATTGCAGGTCATCTCTTCAGTCTCCAACCCCAGGCAACCACTGAATTTATTTTCTATTTAAGTTTCTTGAAAAGCAGTTTTTAATTTCGATAAATCCCAATTTATTATTTCTGTTCCCTTTATTGTATTTTTTTGTGCGTGTGTAGCCTATTAAAAATATTGCCTTATGTGTTCTTCTAGAAAGTTCATAATTTACATTTAACTCTATAATCCATCTGAACATAATTTTGGTAAATGATGTGACATACAGGGTCCAGATTCATTGTCTTAACCTATATGAACATTCAATTTTACATGACCATTTGATGGAAAGTCGACCCTTCTCTTATCAAATTTCTTTAGCACATTTGTTAAAAAATAGTAATTGAACATACATGTGCAAGTCTATTTCTGGATGCCCCTTCTTTTCCAGTAATGTATCTGTCAGTCCGTTAAGTCAACGTTTTTAACTATTGATGGCGTATCTTTAAAAATAGTCTTGAAATCAACTGTATTCTTTTTCAAAAGGTTTTCAGCTGTCATTTTCTTGTACATTTTAGAATCAATTTATCAACTTCGACATAAAAAAAAGACTGCTGAGGATATTGATTGGGATCACGTTGAATCTGTAGATCAGTTTGGAGAGGACTGATACCACAACAATCTTGATTCTTACATAAATCATTTAATTTCTCTCTTAAATGTAGAAGAAGCCATGCACACATTTGGTAACATATATTTCAATTATTTAGGTGTGTTTATTTATAATATCTTTTAAATAAAATTCTCAGATATGTAAACATGTTTCCTATCCCATTGCTAATATTGTGAATTAGAGATTATTGGAAGACCTTGACAGAAATATTTCAACCACAAGTGGTGCTGAGTGTTGCCAATCCCACTCCCTTTCCTACAATTATGGTCTTCAGTAAGAAGTAGGCATAAGAGTAAAAATATTAACTTGCAGGGATAGAAAAATGATTTAGAGTCCCAGGCTTATAAACCTTGTCATCATTGATATTTTGGGCCAAATGTTTGTTGTGAGGGCCTGTACTGTATTTGTAGGAGACTTAGTAGCATCCTCGGCCTCTACCCATATATACTAGTTGCATTCTCTTCAGTTGTATCAATTGAAAATGTCTCTAGTTCTGGCCAATGATCTCTTGGGAGACAAAATTGTCCCTGGTTGAGAACCACTAATTTAGCCCAACAACTTGAATGTGTCTTATTACTTGTCTTCTTGGTTTTAAATCTTGTGAGGTACTGAATGCCTGAATGCACAAAGCACAGAATTATGAGATCTGATATAGAAGTAACCATATGGCATTTGGTGTGATAACATATTTGTGCATTCATCACCCCAGTCATTCCCAGAGCACTTTCATTATTCCAATAATAAACAAAAACCAACCAACCAAATAAACAAACAAAACTCATGACCTCTCACTCTTTCTATGCCTCGCCTGCTGTACATAGCTGCTATTCTTTTCCCTTCTCTCTAGTATACTTGTATTTATATTTTACAAAAACACTTTTATATATGTAGTATCCCCCATATTTGTGTTTTACATGAGGTTTTGCTATCTTTTACAATCCCATGTTACAGTTCTTAGCTTTCCTGTTAGTAATGTACATGACCTTAGACTTCCTTTTTCAACCACTGTCATACCCATACAAGAGCACTGCTAGTTATAAACACCATGAGATACTTTAACCGCTATATTCATTTCCAAAGATTTACAACCAACCTTTTTACCAATTCTGCACAGATTATCCCTCAGCTTTCCATTCTCTACCTCCTTCTATTTTCTGGTGATGTATATTCTAATGATTAACATCATGAGTTTACACAATATATTTAGATCATAATAGAGCAATCATACAATATTTGTCCTTTTGTGTCTGGCTTGCTTCACTCAACATAATGTCCTCCATGTTTATCTATATTGTCATATGCTTCATGACTTCATTTCTTTTTACTATTGAATAATATTCCATCATGTTTATACACCACAATTTGTTAATCCATTCATCAGTTGATGGACACCTGGGTTGATTCCAAATTTTGGCAATCGTGAATAATGCCACTATGGACAGCTATGTGCAGATGTCTGTTCGTGTCTCTGCTCTCAGTTCTTCTGGGTATATCCCTAGCAATGGTATTGCTGGGTCCCATGGCAAGTCTATATTCACCTTCCTTAGTAATTGCCAAACAGTCCTCCACAGTGGCTGTACCATTCTACATTCCCACCAACAGTGAAAAAGCGCTCCTATCTTTCCACATCCTCTCCAACATTTACAGTTTTCTGACTTTTTAATAGCGGACAGTCTAATCGACGTGAAATAATATTGCATTGCAGTTTTGATTTGCATTTCCCTAATCGCTAGTGATGTTGAACATTTTTTCATGTGTCTATTTGCCATTCAATTTTCTTCTTTAGACAATTGTCTTTTCAACTCTTTTGCCCATTTTAAAGGGGTAGTTTTTCTTTTATTGTTGAGTTGTTTGTTCTCTTTCTATATCATGGATATTAAACCCTTATTGGATACATGATTGTCAAATATTTTTTTCCATTGAGTCAGCTGCCTTTTCACCCTATTGACAAAGTCCTTTGAGGGACAAAAGAGTTTAAATTTGGGATTCCCTATATCTATTTTTTCTTTTGTTACTCATGCTTTGGGTGTGAGTTTTAAGAAACTACCACCTATCAAAAGATCTTGAAGATATTTTCGTACATATTCTTCTAGGAGTTTTATGATTGATTCTTTTATATTTAGGTCCCTGATACATTCTGAGTTCATTTTTGTATAAGGTGTGAAATACAGGCCTTCTTTTTTTCTTTTGGATATGGGTATCCAGTTCTCCCAGCACCATTTGATGAATTGACTGCTCTGGCCCAGGTGGGAGGGCTTGACTGCCTTGTCAAAAATCACTTAACTGATTTAAGTGATTTTATAAGGTCAATTATACAGCATATAAGGTCTATTGAGTTTTTGATTCAGCACCATTAGTCAATGTGTCTGTCTTTATGCCATTGCCATGTTGTTTTTACCACTGTAGCTAAGTAATATGCTTTAAAGTCTGGAAATGAGAGTCTTCCAACTTCGTTCTTCTTTCTAAAGATCTTTTTGGCTATATGGGTTCCTTACCATTCCAAATAAATTTGATAATTGGTTTTTCCACTTCTGCAAAAAAGGCTGTTGGGATTTTCATTTGGATTGCATTGAATCTATAAATCAGTTTGGGTGGAATTGACATCTTAGTGGTATTTAGTCTTCCAATACATAAAGATGGACTATCCACCCATTTATTTAATTCTTCTTCAGTTTCTTTTAGCAATGTTTTGTACTTTACTGAATATAGGTCCTTTACGTCATTGTTTAAGTTTATTACTAAATATTTTACTGTTTTACTTGCTATTATAAAGGGAATTTTTTCCTGATTTCCTCCTTAGGTTGTACATCAGTAGTGTATAGAAACGCTATTGATTTTTGCATATTATTCTTACATCTTGCCACTTTGCTGAACTCATCTATTAGTTTTAGAAGCTTCATTGTGGAATTTTCAGCATATTCTAGATATAGGATCATATTATTAGTGAATAGTGAAAGTTTTACTTCTTCCTTTGCTGTTTGGGTCCCTTTTATTTCTTTATCTAACCTAATTGCTCTAACTGGAATCTTCTATTCTATTCTATTCTATTCTATTCTATTCTATTCTATTCTATTCTATTCTATTCTATTCTATTGAATAACAATGGTGACAGTGGGCATCATTGTCTTGTTCCTGATTTCAGTGGGAAAGCTTTCAGTCTTTCACTATTGAGAATAAGCTAGCTGTAGATTTTTCATTTATGTACTTTATTATATTGAGAAAGCTTCCTTCTATTCCTATTTTTTGGATTGTTTTTGTCAAGAAAAGGTCCTATCTTTTGTAAAATGCATTTTATGCATCAATTGAGAGGACGTGATTTTTCTTCTTCATTATATCAATATTGTTTCTTACACTAATTGATTTTCTTATGTTGAACAACCCTGCCATACCTGGAATAAAACCCACTTGATCATGCTGTATAATTCTTTTAATGTGCTTTTAGAATTCTGTGTGCAATTATTATGTTTAGGATGTTTGCATACTTAGTTATTAGAGATATTGGTCTATAACTTTCTGTTTTTGTAGCATCTTTACCTGGTTTTGGTATTAGTGTGATTTTGGATTCATCGAATAAATTTGGTAGCACTCTTTCCCTTTCAGTTATTTGGAAGAGCTTAAGGAATATTGGTATTAGGTCATCTTTGAATGATTGGTAAAATTCTCCTGTGAATTCATCTACTAAGGGTTTTTTATCTTTGGGAAGTTTTTTGCTTTTGTTTATTTTAATTTATTGAAGAATATCACTCATACATGAACATGCATAAACAATAAATGTATAGCAATAGTTGTGAACTTACAAAACAAACATGACATTATACAGGGCTTTCATACCTCACCGTACCACCAATACCTTGCATTGTTGTTAAACATTTTTAACTAGTGATTAAAGAGCATCCTCATAATATTACTACTAACCAAAGTATTTTCCCCCAACCCACTCTATTATTATTTTTATATCATTTATACATGAACATAAATAAACAACAAGTGTATAGTAAAAGTTGTGAACTTACAAAGCAAACATTCATAACATTATACCGGGGTCCCATACATCAACCCTCCACCAACACCTTTCATTGTCGTGAGAAATTTGTTACAAATTATGAAAGAATATTGTCAAAATCTTACTACTAATTATAGTTCTTATCTTACATTTGGTGTATTTTTCTCCCAACCCTCTCTGTTATTACCTTCCAAAATTATTTCCATGACAGAAGTTGTAAACTTACAAAACAATCATGCACATGTGCAGAATTCCCAAACAACACCCCTCCATCAACACACCACACCATGGTGGAATACTTGTTACAGATTATAAAATAATATCATCCAATTGTTACTATGTCCATATTGTACATTTGGTATACATTTTACACACTCCCCCACCATCAACACAATACATCTTTGGCATAGATGCAGGAATATTACATTATTACTGTTAATCACAGTCCATAGGTCACTCCAGTTGAGTTTTTCTCATGTTTCTTCACATTCCCACCACCCTGCAATAGTGATGTACATCTGCTCTAGCTCACAAATAGCACTCTTGCATCTGTACCATCAACCACTATTCTCATCCACCTCTGGGTTTACTGTGCTCTTCAGTCCCTAGATTATTCTCTAGCTTTCTGCCAATTGGTATTTACATTCCCTAGACTACCATTTTCAGCCACATCCACAATTATAAACCAGATGTAACTCACTGTAATGTGTTACCATTTACTCTGTACATCTCCACACTATTACAGTAAAGCTAATTAAAACTTCTATATGCATTAAATATCAGTAGTCCATCTCAGTCCTCCTCTTTTCTCCTTTAAGAATCCTCCACCAACCACTAGGTCTTGAAGATATTTTCCTACATTTTCTTCTAGAAGCTTTATGGTTCTTGCTTTTATATTTTGGTCTTTGGTTCATTTTGAGTTATTTTTTATATAAGGTGTGAGATGGGGGTCCTCTTTCCTTCTTTTGCTATGGATATCCGGTTTTCTCAGCACCATTTGTTGAATGGACTGTTCTGTTCGAGCTGGGTGGGTTTGACAGGCTAGTCAAAAATCACTTGACCATTGATGTGAGGGTCTGTTTCTGAACCATCAATTTGGTTCCATTGGTCTATATGTCTGTCTTTATGCCAGTACCATGCTGTTTTTACCTCTGTAGCTAGGTAATATAACTTAAAGTCTGGAAATCAGAGTCCTCCAATGTCGCTTTTCCTTAAGATGCTTCTGGCTATTCTGCACCCCTTACTCTTCCAAACAAATTTGATAATGATGTTTTCCACTTATTTGAAAAATGCTGAGGAATTTTTATTGGGATTAAATTTGTATATCAATTTGAATAGAATTGACATCTTAATGATATTTAGTCTTCCACTCAGTGATCATGGAATGTTCATCCAATTATTTACATCTTTTTAAAATTTCTTTTAGCAATGATTTGTAGTTTTCTGAATACAAGTGCTTTACATCTTTGGTTAAGTTTATTCCTGAATATTTGAGTTTTATCTGTCATATTTTATTTTCACCACTCTTTTGACACTTTTAGTTACTTTTATTGGTATAGTCTTTATTTCTAGACTCTCTTCTAGGCTTCTTGCTCCGTTCTTTCTTTTCAGGCTGTAGCACACCCTTTAGACCAGCAAAGCAAGTCTCTTGGTTACAAACTATCTCAGCTTCTGTTTGTCTGTGAATATTCTAAACTTGCCCTCATTTTTCAAAGACAATCTTGCTGGATATAAGATTCTTGGTGGGAAGTTTTTGTCTTGCAGAGTCTTAAATATGTCATACCACTGTCTTCTTGCCTCCATGGCTTCTGGAGAGAAATCAGCATTTAATCTTATTGAGTATCTCTTATATGTTATGCTTTGCTTTTCTCTTGCTGCCCTTAGAATTCTCTCTTTGTCTTTGGCATTTGACATTCTGATTAGTATATGTCTCTGAATTAGTTTATTCAGATTTTTTCGAATGGGAGTATGTCATGCTTCTTGGACATGGGTATCTATGTCCTTCAATAGGATTGGGAAATTTTCTACCATTATTTCTTCATATATTCCTTCTGCCCCTTTTCCCTTCTCTTCTCCTTCTGGGACACCCATGACGTGTATGTTTACATGTCTCTTGCTGTCATTTAGTTCCCTGAGACTTTGTTCAAGTTTTCCTGTCTTTTCTTCATCTGTTATTTTGTATGTTCACTTTCAAAGGCCATTTCTTCAAGTTCACCAATCCTTTCTTCTGCCTCCTCAAATCTACTATTATATGATTCCAGTGTACTTTTAATTTCACTTATTGCACCTTTCATTCCCTTAATATCTGGTATTTTTCTATGTATTCTTTCAAATTCTTCTTTGTGTTCTTCCAATGTCTTCTTAATATCCTTAATTTCTTTAGCCATTTCATGGAATTTATTAAGGAGATTTGTTTGAACATCTATGATTAGTTGCCTCAACTCCTTTATGTCATCTGGAGGCTTATCTTGTGCCTTTAACTGGGCCATATCTTCCTGTTTCTTGGTGTGGATTGTAATTTTTATTGGTGTCTTGGCATCTGGCTTACTAAATGTGTATTTATTTTCGGTGCAGTTTTTCTTTTCAGATTAGGGCTTCCTGCCCTTTCTCCCTTGATGGTTATGTAGTAGGAGCCAAAGATGTAGTTGGTGCTATAAGCTGTGGAGGCTCAAGCTGCCCTCATTGTCCCAAGGAAGAAGGACACTTCTCCCAACGTTCTCTTTTGCCATGGGTAGGGACAGAGCCACAGTTGTGTGGAATAATCCAACTCATGCAAGTCTAGATTGAAGTTGCCCAGAAAGACTGATGAAGCTTCACACCCTTTTCTCCCATGCCTGGGATGGGGATGAAACTGCAGGTGTGGGCAGCAATCTATGCAGTGCAGGTCCAAGATGACCACAGTTGTCCCCATAGACTTCTGATTATTCAGTCTGTTCCAACTAAATATACCTGCAGTTATCTGAATAGGCTGGTGCAAGGCCTGCCAGCTTCCTATCTGCTACAGGTGGGGCTGAAGCCTAGGTTAGGGCTGCAGGCCAATCTTGGTGGAAAAAAAACGATCTCTACCATCACTGTGATTTTCAGTCAGACTGGCTTCCCCTCATATTGGGGGTGGAGTCAAAATAGTGGCTACTGGCTTCTTCCTGACTTGAGCACATTCAAACTTTAGTTGTTCTTGGGGTTGTACTTTAGCCAGCTGAATTTACTAATCAGTAGCTGAAATCGGTGTCCAACCATCTCTTCCTCCCCTGTTTTTGGGAAATGGAGCTTCCAATTCCAGCCATGGAAAAGTTCAAGAGGAGGCTTGAGGTTCCAGTGGAGGATGGACACTGGCCTCCATGGCCTGGAGTGTTCTACTTATGAATCGTCTCTGCAGATGGACAGTCTTCTCCTTCCCTTCTTTCAAGGATGTTGCAGGATGCACTTCTAGTCTCCTGGAGCCCTCAAACAAGTGCTGTAGATAGCTCTGGGTGATTATTAACTGCCTTGTAGCAGGAGCTGATTCTAGAAGCTCCTTACTCTTCCACAATTTTGCTGGTTGTGTATTTGGGATGTTTTTGATGACTGTTTCAATCACATCACTTGTGACTGGCTTGTTTAAGTCTTCTATTTCTTCTAAGGTCAGTGTGTGTGGTAGGTGTGTTTCTAGGAATCTGCCCATCTCTACATTGTCTAGTTTTTGGCATACAGTTGTTCATAGTAACCTCATATAATCGCTTTTATTTCTGTAGGGTCAGTGGTAATGGCCCCCCTCTCATTTCTGATTTTATTTATTTGCATATTCTCTCTTTTTGTTGATCTTCTTCAAGAACCAACTTTTGGTTTTATTGATTCTCTCTCTTTTTTTGTTGTTCTCAATTTCATTTATTTCTGTTCTGATCTTTACTATTTCTTTCCTTCAACTTGGTTTGCAATTAGTTTGCTGTTCTTTTTCTAGTTCCTCCAGGTCTGTAGTTAGATATTCATTTTAGTGCTTTCTTCTTTTTTAATGTAAGCACTGAGGGCTATAAATTTCTCTCTCAGCTTTGCCTTTGTAGTGTCCCATAATTTTTGATATGTTGTGTTCTCATTTACATTCATCTCAAGATATTTGCTGAATTCTCTTGCAGTTTCTTCTTTGGCCCACTGATTATTTAAGAGTACATAGTTTAATCACCATATATGATTATGAATTTTCCTTTTTCCATCCATTATTTATTTCCAGCCTCATTCTGTTAAGATCAGAGAAAGTATTTTGTATAATCTCAGTCTTTTTAATTTTATTGAAACTTGTTTTGTGACACAACATATGGTCTATCTTGGAGAAGGATACATGAGCACTTGAAAAGAAAGTATATCCTGCTGTTTCAGGGTGCAAAGCTCTATATATGTCTGTTAGATCCAGGTCATTTATTATATTATTCAAGTTCTCTGTTTCTTTATTTATCTTCTGTTCAGATGTTCTATCCAATATTGAAGTCTCCAACTATAATTGTAGAAACATCTATTTCTCTCTTCAGTTTTACCAGTGTGTGTATCATGTATCTTAGGGCACTCAGGTTAGGTGCATAAATATTTAGTATAGCTATTTCTTCTTGGTGAATTGCCCCTTTTATTAGTATATAATAAGCGTCTTCATCCCTTATAATGGTTTTGCATTTGAAATCTATTTTTTGTAATATTAGTATTGCTACTTCAGCTCATTTTGTTTACTTTTTGCATGGAATACCTTTTCCCAACCTTTCACATTTAACCTGGTTGCAACTTATGTCTGAGTTCGGTCTCTTGTAGACAACATATAGATGGGACATATATTTTTATCCATCATATCGGTCTATGTCTTTTGACTGGGGAGTTCAATCCATTAAAATTCAGTGTTATTTCTATAAAAGCATTACTTACTTTATCCATTTTGTCCTTTGTCTCTTTGTTGCCATATCATTCAATTGTCTGTCTTCTTATCCTTTAGCTTACCCTTCCTAATAAGTTTCATTTCTAAACTCTTCTCTTTTTGCACTCTTGTTCTTTTCTTTCAGGCTGCAGCCATCCCTTTAGTATTTCTTGTAATTCTGGTCTTTTGGTAATATATTCTATCAGTTTTTGTTTGTTTCTGAAGACGTTGAACTCACCCTCAGTTTGAAGGACAGTTTTGCCTGATACAGAATTCTTGTCTAGCAGTTTTTCTCTTTCAGTACCTTAAATACATCATGCCATTTTCTTCTTGCCTCCACAGTTTCTAATGAGAGGTCAGCACTTAATCTGATTGAGTTTTTATTGTATGTAATGCTTTTCTTTTCTCTTGCTGCTTGCAAAACATTTCTTTATCTCTGATATTTGTCATTCTGAATAGTAGGTGCCCAGAGGTAGGACTACACAGATTTATTCTGTTTGAGATATGTTTACCTTCTTGGATATTGATATTTATGTCTTTCATAAAGATTGAGAAGCTTTTTTTCATTATTTCCTCAAATATTATTTCTGCCCTTTTCACATTTCTTCTCCTTCTGGGACACCAACAATGCAAACACATGTGTGTTTTATGTAGTCATTCAAGTCCCTGAGACTCTGTTCCATTTTTTCCCCATTCTCTTCTCTTTCTGTTCTCCTGTCTTTTCCAGTTCAGATGTTCTGTCTTCAAAATCACTAATTCTGCCTTCGATCAATTCAAATCTGTTTTTACATGGCTCTAATATATTTTTTATCTCATCCATCATGTCTTTCATTCCCATAAGGTCTGTTACTTTTCTGTGCAGGCTTTCAAATTGTTCTTTATGCTCACCCAGTACCTTCTTACTATCCTTTACTTCTTTACTCATATTTTCTTTAAATTATTTGTAGTGATTTAAAAGAGTGGTTTAAGACAATTATCACTGATTAATTGTCTTAAATCCTGTAACTCTTTAGGATATTTGGTTAGTTATTTTGATTAGGTCATCTCTTCCTTTTTCCTAGTATGGCTTGTAATTATTTGCTGATGTCTAGGCATCTGAATATGTTGGTGAATTTTCTCTGATGGCCATTTTGTCTCTCTTGCCTATTTTTTTTTTCATATCTCCTTTTTTATATTTGGTTCACCTTATTCTAAGTCTTTAAAATTGCCCAGGTTAAGTTATCAATATTGGACTAGGGACTCACTAGTGGGGCACATTTTTTCTGCCAGGGGTAAGATACAGAGTACTGAGAATATTTTTTCCATGCAATTTCCAGACAGGCCAGCAGATGTCACTTGTCAGCACACCTTTTCACAGAGGTGTTTCAATCTAGCATTCCTGTGTTCCTGGGTTGGCTTTCCAGATTGGAGATTCAAAGCAGGCTCTGCCAGCTGAATTTGCTGAAAAAAATGCTCCCCAACTCCCCCTCCCTTTTCCCTTGAAACAGCTGATAGAGAAGTAAATGTCTGTTCCCCTTTCAGTCAGCTGCAGTGAGCTAGGTGATTTACCCCAGTTTAATATCTTGGGGGTGGGGGAGGTATACCCTTCTCAGCTGCCGTGGGGCTTAGAAACTCACAGTTTATGGTTTTGGCTTTGTTGTCTCTCTGTCCCTCACCCCCTTGGGAGTTGTGTAGCACTGTTCTGGTCTGCAGACCTGAAAAGTAGGTGCCTCAGAGAGCTTTTGGTTCTTTCTCTTTTGTTTTTGTGAGAGCATTGAGCCAACATAATCTTCCCACAATTCCCTCCAGGTTCACTTTTGAACTACTCCAGGAGTCAGTGAGTATACTCTCATTGTTTCATATAAAATATTAAATAGTCATAAAATTAGCATATTCTTGAAAAATTCTGAAAGCACCAGCAACTGAGCTATGCAGTATTTTCAATCAGATAATTGAGATAAAATATTTTTCTTTCTCATCTTTATTTTCTATATTCATCACAAAGAAAACCCCATTATCCAAGCAGTTACTCAAGACATAGCTATAATACAGCAACCAAATCTGGCCACTGCTCTATCTCAATTTTATGGCTCAACTTATCTTGATAGAGAAACAGGTAAATGGTAGCCAGCATATCTCTTAACAACAAGTTCTATATCTCCTTCCTTATACAAACAGCATGTTGGTAATTGGGTGGTGCTATGAATTGAATTGTGTCCTTCCAAAAGATGTTCGAGTAGTAACCACTAATACTGTGAATGTAAATGGATTCATAAATAAGACCTTTGAACATGTTATTAGTTTAGGGGAAGCCAAACTGGATTAAGGTGAGCTCTGATTCAATATGGCTGGTGTACTTATAAGGGAAGGATATTTGGACACAGAGAGACAAAGACAGAGAGAGTGAAGGCTGTGTGACTGAGGCATAGACTATGTTATGCTGCCACAAACTAAGGAACACAGTTTTGAATTTCATGTTTGGAATATATAAATATTGTTATTTAGTCTCTTGTCAGAAGTTTTAATGGGCTATTTTGGAGAATTTAGCTGGATATAATTGGCTAGAAAATAGAAAAGAAAGTGATTTTGTAGTATGGGTACAGGGTATCCTTGTAAGAGATACAATTAATCTTCTTAAGATATTTTAGGGTTTTCTGGTTGCAGGAATTAAAAGGTCCACTAGTAGTTGAAGAACTGCCACAACCCAATTTCAAGCTATACTATAAATCTACAGTAATCAGGACAGAGTGGTATTGGTGAAAAGATCACCACAAAGATTAATAGAACAGAATGGATAGTATATATATATAGAATCAAATATAATGTAGGAAATTGTGTATTTTTTTCACAGATAATTTTTATTTACTATACAATGAAATAATATTTTGGACTTTGGATTAAAAATGAATTATTAATATTTATTTCATATGTTTTTATTTATTTTATAACCTTTAATTTTAAAATATAGATTCACAGGAAATTTCAGCAGCCCTATATATGCCTTAATTACTTTCCCCTAATATTTACATCTCTCATAGCCATATTTACTATCAAAACCTTGAAACTGACCTTGCTATAATGTGTGTGAATTATTCTGGGTTATTTTATCAGCTGTGGAGATTCATATAGCCACTACTACAATCAAGTTATAGAACTATTTTATCACCACAATTATGTTATTCATGCTACCCTTTATAGTCACATCTATGCTCTTACTACCACTATCTTCAATTCCTGGCAACCACTAAATTTTTATTCCTCTTAATAATTAAATTTTGTATATTGTTATTGAATGGAATCACTCATTGGGTGGCCTTTTGAGATTGCCTTTTTATGCACTTGAGATCCACCCAAGTTTCTATGTGTACCAATACATCATTCTTTATTTTTGGTGAATACTATTCCATGGAATGAATGTTCCAGTTTGTTTAACCATTTACTTATAGTACTACATTTTAATTATTTCCAGTTTCTGATCATTAAAAATAAAGCTCCTATGAACATTTGTGTACAGGTTTTTGGATGCGAATATGTTTTCATTTCTCTAAAATAAGTGCCCCCCAAATGATGGCAGGGTTGTGTGATTCGTGTATGTTTCATTTTTTAAACTGCCAAATATTGCCAGAGTGGCTATACCATTTTGCATTCTTGTCACCAAGGTATGAGAGATCCAGTTGCTCTGTGATCTCAGTAGCTTTGGTATAGCCACTTTTTTTTTTTTTTTTTTTAAATTTTAGCAGTTCTCATAGGTATTTACCATGTGTTCTTTTTTTTTTTTTAATCTACCATGTGTTCTTGATTTGCATTTCTCTAAAGGATGTTGAGCATCTTATCATATGCTAATTTTCCATCCATATATCCTCTAAGATAAAGAATATCTTTATGTATTTTGCCCCTTCTCTAATTGGATTTATTTTTGTTTATGTTTTTCAATGTTGAGGTTTGAAGGTTCTTTAAATATTTTAGATATGAGTCAGTTGAAAATTATAGTGTTACTTCCTTCTGGACTCCATGGTTTCTGATGAGAAATTCATTGTCATTCAAACTGTCTCTCTCATTGCTTTCATTTTTTCTTTGTCTTTAGTTTTCAGAAGTTTGACTATGATGTGTCTGGCATGAATATATTTTGCTTTTATTCTGTTTGTGGCTCTCCGATTCTTCAATCTGTAGTTTTCTGTCTTTAACCAACTTGGGAAAAATTTTAGTCATTATTTATTTGAATGCATTGTCAACCATTCACCTCAGATGACATGAATGTTAGACCTTTTATTATACTATCCCAGATACCTGAAGCACTGTGTGTTTTGTTTTGTTTTGTTTCAGTCAATTTTCTCTCAATTATTCACATTGGGTAATTACTATTATTCTATTTATGATCTCAACTGATCATTTCCTCTGCTATCTCCATCTGCTTGTTGAGACCATCTACTGTGATTCTTTTGGTTATTCTGTTGTTTCAATTCCAACATTTCAATTTGTTTCTTCCTATTATCTTCTACATCTTTGCTGAGAATTTCTATTTTGTTTCATTTTTTTTCAAGTGTGTTATTAATTAATCATTAAAACCTTTTAAGGATGGCTGCTTTAAAATTCTTTTCCAATAATTGTAACACCTGTATCATCTTAGTGTGGCCATATATCTTAATTTTCTCATTCAAGTTAAGATTTTCTTCTTTCTTAGTATGACAAGCGATTTTCAAGTGAAACATACATATTATTATGAGATTCTAGATATTATTTAAATATTCTGTAATAGTGGCCTCTTTTGACACCAATCCAGTGAAGAAAAGGAGAAACCACCACCATCTCACTACTTCCAGGTAGAAACAAAAGTCCAGGTCCTCAACTCTGTCTCCATTGACAATCCTGAGAGTGAAGAGTTCCTGTCTATTGCTGTCAGAGGGTTGAAGTTTTCCTTCCCTGATAAGCCTCCACTGATAACATTCTTGTAGAGATAGGCAGATTTGTTTTGTTACTTCTTCCCAGTTAGCTTCCTCTGACTCTAAGATTGGGTAGTCTCATTAATGCTGGGTAGTGTGATAAGACTTGACTCTTCCCTAGGCTTTCTATGGAAGGGGCGAGTACCTTATTTCTGCCAACTGAAGGTGAAGTCCAGGCTCCTCATGTGGTCTCCACTAACATTTCATTAGGGTTTTCACCTCATTGCGGGGCTTTGATGAGAGTCCAGACTCTCCACTAGTTCTCTGCTGACACAATACCAACAGTGAGGTGCAGGAACATCTTATTTTCACCAAGTGGGTATAGAAGAACGGCTACTCAATGCCATATGGCAGTTCATTACCATCTGCTAAGGATGAATATTTTGGCTCCCCAATTTACTTTCTTTAATACCATGCTGGCTTAAGATTTTGGATTCCTAATAGGACATAGGAAGGGTGGAAAGTGAAACTCCCCATTCTGTCTGCTACCATGCATGGGAGAGGGGCCACAGTGTCTTCTGTGATATTAAATTAATTGAGAGCACCTACTATCCAAAAAGTTTTAAAGTTCTCTGTTTCACTCAGCTCCCCCATTCCAGTTCTTTTACCTTGAACAAGCAGAATTTCATTGGTTTTTTGATTGTTTGTTGTTTGTACCTATTGTCATTTCCAGGTTGCAACCTTTTATGTCATCTGGTCTGTGATATATGAAGTACAATCAAAGCAAAACAAACAAGAAACAACTAAAATACCTCAACAATATGACACTCCTTGGTGTTTTAATTTGCTAAAGGCTGCTAATGCAAAAATACTAGAAATGGGTTGATTTTTGTGATAGGAATTTATTAGGGTAAAATCTTACAGTTCCAAGGCTGTGAAGATGTCCAAATCAAACATCATCAGAGATGCTGTCTCACTAAAAGTTGGCTGCTGGCAGATCCTGGACTCCTGCCATGTGGCAAGGCAAAATGGCACCTGGTCTTTCTCTTTCCTTTAACTCTTTCTTCCTGAGCTAAGCTGTGTATGTATAGTTTACCTCTCCCTGGCCTATGTCTCTTCACCTTTGGGCTGCTCTGTTGATGCCAGCCTCCAGCCTTTCTCAGCTTCTCAGGGTATTTCTGTCTTTCTGTGGCTGTAGGCGATCCTAGAATTCTCTCTCACTTGGCAGGGTAAAAGCTTACAGTTATTTTTTCTTTATGTGTCTTTGAAAGTTTCTCCTGTTACTTCGGCAATAAGGCCACGACCCATCCTTGTGGACCCCTCACTGAAGTATCCCAATCAAAACCTCCCAACTGAATTCAATCTAATCAAAGAGTCTCATACCCACAGAAATGGACAAGCTTAAGAACATAATTTTCTGGGATCCACAAAAGACTCAGTTCAGGACATGTGCGTCCTAAAGTCCCTAGCAAACTGCCCTCTCATCTCCAAATTTCAGTGTATTCTTATAATTTTGTTGTTATTTTATAGCTGTACTAAAAGGAGGAATAGAGAAAAATATATTCACCCGATCTTTCTGGGAATGCAAGTCCTGTTTAACGGATGTTTAACAAATAAGAAAATTAAATTGTAATAAGATACACTTATTTTAATAAATTGTGCTGTAATAATTAGATATAAATTGCCCTTCCAAAAAAGAATCTTGGCCCATATATAGAAATTAAGTCAAAATAAGACATACAATTAAATGTAAAACCTAAAATTATAAATGTATTGCATAAAACAGAGAAAATCTTTTTAATTTTGGGTTACATAAGTTTTGGTTAGACAAAATACCAAGAAATGGTACAAAACAAAAAGAAAATCATAAATTGACTTGTCTCAAAATTTTAAAACTCTCTCTTTGAGAGACAGCATCAACAGTTTTCAATAGTGAATTCACAATTGCTGGCTCCCATCCATTTCATCATTGTTGCCCCAAGTTTCACCTTTACCTATGCCATAAACACATAATGCATTGCTACTGTTATTGTTTTAGAGTCTCATAGATCTTAGAGCAATTACATTTTTAATAACCTAAAGATTATTTTTACCTTATTTCATTTCTTATGCTTTCCATTTCTTTATTTCCAAGTTTCTGACTGTACTATTTTTTTCCTGAGAAATTACTTTTAACATTTCTTGTTGCGTAAGTGTGCTGAAAAATCAAGTTCCTCAGTTTGTCTGACCAAGTCATTATTACTTCTATACTTTTGAAGGATATTCTCACTGGCTATTGAATTCTAGGGTGACAGATTATTTTGTTTCAGTACTTTAAAAATGTTATTCCATTGTCTTTTTGTTTACATGGCTTTGGACAAGAAGTTTGCTGTTATTATACCTTTTTTTTTTTTTTGACTGCCTTCAAGGTTTTTCTCCTTGTGTTTAGTTTTTAGCAGTTTGAATATGGTATTCCTATGTATTTTTTGTTTGTTTGTTTTTGAATTTTGCTTTAGGCCTCTGAACTTCTTGGATATGTAGTTTTGTGTCTGTCACTAATTTTGAATGATTTTTTGGCTTTCCTTCAAAGATTCTTTTGTCTGTTCTTTCTTTTTAATTCTCCTGTAATTCCAATTATGCATATGTTAGAAGTTTTTATTCTTGTAGAGCTCGTGTATGTTCTGTTTGTGTTTGTCATCTTTTATTCTCTTGGTCTCTCAGTTTGGTAGAAATTTTATTGACACGTATTCAAGCTCACTAATGATTTCTTTGGCTTTCCTGTGTCTCCTAAAGCACCTGTTTAAGGTGTTTTCTTCTCTGTTACTGTTTTTCTAATTCCTAGCATTTCCCTTAGATTCTTTCTCATACTTTCCATCTCTCTATTGAAGAACTTTTTTCTATCTACCTTTGCCCTTGGATCCTTCAATAAATTTCATAACAGTTGTTTTAAATCTTCTTTTTTAGGAGCAATAGAAATGTGGCTCTGGATAGTTTTGGTCATGGTGCAATCTTACTCTCCCCGTTGCACGGTCCCTGTTACATGAGGTTTCCAGTATAACCTGCATGATACCGTTTTTTCTTGTTCTCACTACTGTTCTACAGCCCACCCATTAGCAAATTAAGAATTGTTTTTCCCATTGAGGGATACGGAAAATATGGGACTCAGCAGATTTTTGGTGTAGCCTTATTTTCCCTTCTTTCAGTCAGGGCCACACTGATAACTTACTCAGGATTTTCCCAGTCTTCCTGGGATCACTTGGTACAGTTTCTAGAAGAAAAGTCTGCAAAAGTGGGTGAAATCTCATATGACTATAGGCTCAACCTATATCAATATAAAAAATGTCCTAGCTGAATCTTCGAATCAATTTATCTGTCATTCATTCACATATAGAACATGTGAGCAAATGTTTGAATTTTGTATAACCTTCCTGGTACTTGTCTCCAGATGTAGGGTTACATGTTTGCTCTGTGATCTCAGTTCTCTGGTAGTTTCAGGAAATTTCATTAATTTGCAGAGTTTTTTTAAATATTTATTTTTATTTCTTTATTTCTCCCCACCCCCTCATTGTTTGTACTTGCTGTGCCTGTTCGTCTTTTTTGTTTTTTTAGGAGGCATCAGGAACTGAACCCGGGACCTCTGATGTGGGAGGGAAGAGCCTAATCTCTTGAGCCACCTTTGTTCCCTGCTTTGTTGTGTCTCTCATTGTTTTTGTTTTTGTTCTTATGTCTCTTATTGCATCAGCTTGCCTTGCCTACCTGTCACATCAGCTTGCTGCCTTCTTTAGGAGACACCAAGAACTGAACCACGGACCTCCGATGTGGTAAGTGGGAGCTCAATCACTTGAGCCACATCTGCTTCCCTATCTTGCAGTTTAATATAGATTTTCCATCTTTATTTTTGTCAAAAGAGTGAAAACACTGCTTTCTCCTGATCTCTACATATTAAGAGCTCAAACTGAAAGTCCAGGTTATTTTTCATTTAGTGCAATCTGGCTATAAGAAACACCCACTTACACATTTTAATGTTAGTTCTGTGTTTCTCAGATAGCCTCAAATGTGATCTTCTAGCTACCATTTTCAAAAAGTACATATTTTTTTGTTCTTTATCTCCTTTTTGTATCCATATTTCAGTCACTTTCTCTAACTGAAGTTTCGTTTAATGTCCCTGAACATCCCTAGAGTCCAACTGCTTTTAATGAACCTAATGATGATTTGTCTTAAGAGACTATCATTAAACTACCTTACCATTCTTAGTTTATTTGAATTTTGATGTTTTATTCCCTCTCTGGCCAATTGAATCTTCAGAATGAAATATGTCATGGGGATTACAGAAGTCTTAATATTTGAGAAAGCAAATTCCCAAGAAATACAAAATGTTGCCATAAACCATTATCATTGCAAAAATACACAAACTAGTTTCTTAATAACACATGCCTGTATTTAATCAGCATAGTTCAGTAATTATTACTGTGTTTCAATTGAAGAAGAAAGCAAATTCTTGGGTAATTCTATATTATAGATGAGCTTAAAAGTGCATGAAATTAAATGAATTGCAAATAAAGTAAGAACTGTTATGAACAAATAACACATATACACACCTACTTCTAACACATGCTTTCTTAACTGCATATTTTATTATAAGATGTCATACATTGTAAAATTAGAATCTGCTATAAATCCATAAAGCAAATTAAACCCAAATCATTATAGACAAAAATGTACTTGACTGCAACATTTAAAAAATATTGTATATATTAAAATGAATTTATAAGAATAAATTGCATTCTTTGCTTTGTCATGAGACATACTACTGTCTCTCTATTGCAAATAAAGAAAAGCAAACACGTAAATATTGCTTAAGCCTAATATACATAGCTACTTAAAATATTTGTTTAGCCCATTGGCTATAAATAATCAAGCCAATATGGTATTATCTTTTACTCACATACTTTTGCTCTCCTTTTTCTGAGAAATTATCCACATTTACAGTGTCTAATTGGGTGAAAATCATATCACTGATGACAAGACCATGAATTTTTACATACTTGTTTTTAACAAGGGAAACGTTTAGACATAAAAATCTACCATATTCCCCCAAGGGGAAGAGTGAATTTCTGTTTTTTTCTCACAGACCTGGAAGCTAAATGTCCAAAATCAAGGTTCCATTTCCCCTCTGAAATGTGTAGAAGAGAATCCTTCCTTGCATCTTCCTTGCTTCTGGTGGTTTGCCAGTAATCCTTTCTTTTTTTTTGGCTTGCAGTACTTCAGTCTCCATTATCAATGAGCCATCTTGTCTTTTCTGTTTGTGTCTTCTATTAATCTTATAAAGAAAACAGAAATTTTGTATAGGGACCCATCCTACTCCAGTATGTCATTACCTTGATGGAACTTAATTTAACTAATACCATCTGTAATGATCCTGTTTCCAAATACGGTGTCATTCTCAAGAAGGGGCTTAGTACTTCAACATACCTTTTCAGTCATTATTGGTTTTCTGTTTATCAATTCAATCAACATATGAGAAATGCAAATGTATGGTTAGTGTTTATCTCTCCTTCTCTCTTCATAAATTGATTGCTTAATTTGTTTATTTTTATTTTCATCTTTAATAAAATCTTATGTTATTACCATTATATTTATGTTTGATTTTTTTTCTTTGACTTTATAAGCCATGATTTTTTGTTTGATTTTGATTAAGCTTTTAAAATTTACTTCTAGTTTTTCATAAATACTTTTGATGTTGATTATGGATGCATATTATTTTTGTCAAATGTAAGATTCATTCAGTAATTTTAATTTTAATGTTAACAAAAGTATTCAGATAATTTCCATCCACATTTTATTGTCGCTCCAAATGTCAAATCCCAAGGGACTTGTATTATGGTATCCAACAGTAAATTTCTTTATGTCAGTTTTTCCTTTAATTTTTATATTCTGCTTTCTACATTTGGAATATCATATGGAGTTTATTAAGAATAAATCTTCAATTGATTATATGTTTTTGTTTTGTTTTGTTTTGTTTTGTTTTGTTTTGTTTTGTTTTGAAGTATCAGGACTGGGGATTGAAACCCAGACCTTGTATGTGGGAAGCTGGTGATCAACCACTGAGAGTTCAGCTCCCTTGAGTTGTTTTTTTTCATTTGTTTTGCTTATTATTTGTTTTTGCTTTGTTTTGTTTTGTATTGCTTTTAGGAACCACCAGAAACTGAATCCAGGACCTCCCATGTGGGAAGCAGGTGTTCAACCACTTGGGCCAGATCCATTCCCAATATATACTTTTATAAATAAATGAAAGTCATTTTATTTGCTCAACTTTATGGATTTATTCTGATTTCTTGTTATAATAAAATAGAACTCATTAATCCTACAACCACTGCTTCCTGTCTGTCTTATAAATTCCTTTGAAGTCAACATAAATTATCAAATGTGTCTCTTGTACCCCAAGAGAGTTTTGATTTTAACACAATTTAAGGAACTGTCTTGGCAACAGCAAGTTGTAGACGATCATACTTGTTCTCCAAACCTGTATGTTTAATCTTATTTTGTCACCTTACCTTGGTTTCTTATTCTATCCTCTTGGGCAGGAGTTAGCAAACTTTTGCTCTGTAGGCCAGATATTAAGTAGTTTAGCTTTTGCAAGCCAAGAAGAAATTTCCTCAAATTTCTGAATACTATTCTCACTGGAAACCTCACATTTCTTTTTACTTTTCACATTCACAAATGAAAAATCATTCTTATTTTGCAGGCAGTACAAAAATAAGCAGTGAGTAGGATTTAGCTTGAAGGCTAAAGTAAAAAGTTTGACAGCCTCTCTAGGGGCTGTATGTTTGTGTTTGTGGTATGTGTGCATGCAGATGTGGTTGTATGTCTAATAAATAATATGATTTAAAGATTGCGTGAAAAGATTACAGGTGAGAAGTATTAATACTTGAAAGCACATGAAATAGAAATTTAATAACAAAGAATATTAATAAGAAAGCAAATATTTCCATAGAATATATGAACTCACAGATATAAAGAACAAAAAATTGTCAAGAATGTTTAAAGTCATGAGTTACAACCCCCATCAGTTACACTACCTAATCCAAGACAAAAAATTTTGTAAACTTTTTCTTTTCTCTTACCAAGACCTATTACGTTATGATCTTTATAACTAATGTAGCTTCTTATCAAGGAAATTTGCACTTAATTTCAATTTTTTAATAAAATTTTAATATTTTGTAGTTGATGACATTTATCTATAATCAATTCACATTTGAAATAAGTTTGTATGCTTCTAAATATATTTATTTAATTCTAGGTTTTAAAATTTTATCCTAAAGTAATTTTATCATTTATGAAGTATACATTGTTGATATATCTGAATTATGTTACTTTCACACATATTAAACACATTTAAGATGATTTAAAAATTATATGATCATATTTTTTCCACATTTAAAATTCTGTAAACAACATTTATTTCTCATAACAACATAATTTTATGAAGAACTTGAATTTTGTTCTTTTGCAATATTTCTATTGTTTGTTAAATTATTTTATACTGAATGAGCATATGACAGGGATTTTTTCATTCTTATTGCTATGCTATTTTTCAACCAGGATTCATTCTTTTGGATAAGTGCACCTGCATTTCCACATGGTTTTTCAAATCAGCAAAGTGTTGTCATTGCTCTTGGTATTTAATGATTAATATTTAGCTGTCTCTCAAGACTATTCTTATTTTAAATTACCCTTTACTGTACATATTCTATGATTTAAGAGAGAAAATGATAATATTTGCAAATTAGAATTTTTAATATCAACATAAAGAAGACCAATCTCTATCTAGATTAACCAACATTAACACTTATCCTTTTTAGTAGGAAGTCATTCTCTGTCTCACATCTTTCTTTAAATTTTTCCTTATTTTAAGTCATTATCTGCATTCTTGGAAAACTCTATTTTACCTTTTACATGACTCTTCAATTTTCCACACGTCATTTTTTGTTATTTATTTACTTTATAGCAGATCAAATCTTATAATTTATAATTATTTTCAATCATTAACATGTACCTCACTGTCTTCTAAAGGACACTATCACACCATATGGCTCTGCTTTTCTCTCATGAGGTTAATTTCCTTTTGTTTAACACAATATTTAATATCATATACAAATGGGAAAGTGTACATATACTAAGTATAGTAATCATATTTCAAAAATAAATCCAAGTGATCATTTAACACCCTGATTAAGAATTGAATTATTATGACAATAGTATCAGAATAGTATCAGTGTTTTGGGCCCCAAAAATTCAAGAAAAAAATACGTAGGGTAATTTGCAATTCTTTCTTTACACTATAAAATACTGAATGTTAATTTTTCAAATGATGAGAAAAAGAATTGTAACTTAAATTTTCCTGAATATACAGGGGAAGGCTTAGTTTTCATCATAGAGAAGCACAATAACAACCTTTGAGACAGTGATTGAAAGTCAGTTTAACAGACATTAAGGTGTATTCAGTGTCATGAGTAAAGACATAAGAAGGATTAAATAGTTGGTATTAGGGAATTGCCAAGGCAAAAATATTACCATTTCAATAAAAACATGTTTGGAAAAACCATGGCTTTGTAAATAACAGCATTGTAATCTTTTTTTTTTTTTTTTCCATCATGAGAAATATGAAATTACCCAGAAATTTTGCATTTATAGTAAAGAACATGACAAGATGGTTTCTAGACCTGGATGGGTAAAGAAGCTTTCTGGATAATACAAAGAAATTTTATGTGCACTGATTAGGCAATAAATGAATGGATTTAAATATGTTATTTAATTAAATTGTTTATATATACAGTGACTTTCTAAAAATATCTGCCTGAGCCCTGCTCACCTTGGCAGGAGGACCGATCCTGATCTGTGGTGGCACCACTTAACACTGCATTTACCACACACTGTTTTAATGATCTGTTTGCTTGTCTGTTCCATTAATACTGAAGAACAGGGCACTGCCTCTATTCTTTACTCTTGTGTATCTTTCATCTAACATCAAGTAAGCTCTTTTTAAATACTTCTGTAAGGAATAAAGGAAACAGTATCCTCAAACATAGCTGTGAAGACTTGAGAAAATATTTCAAGTAGAGAAATTCTCATGAGGTGACTTATGAGAATGGCATAAGAAGAATCCAGTCACGACTGCAAAAACCTAAATAAGTACAGTGAGGCGCTAAAGGGAGAAGAAGATCTAATATAATTTCTAGAAGATTTAATATGAGTCAAAAGGTAGTCAAACTTGCCAAACATGGAAATTTATCAGAGCAAGGAACTTCTTAGAATTTTTCCTTGCTAGATATGGAAAAAATCCTGTTTCTTTGTTTCTTGTGGAATTATTTCAATTTGTAGCTCTAAAAGAGTTCATTTTAAAGTGTTTCAGCGATAAATCAATGTTATAATATCAGACTTCTTACAGAAATATTATTCCTCCCTTTAAACTCTAGGAGGGTTTACTAAGGTCACTGGAGGAAGTCATAATCATTTGTATTACTTAGCATAAGGATTCATTTATTAGAGAAAGTTGTCCAGTTTCCCAATACTACATTTCTCAGTTGATATCATTAACACTTTAACCAGAATATCTAATGCCTATTATGCCCATTGATCCTGCAATTATTCAAAGCAATGTACATAAATAGTACATAAATAAACATAACTTTATAATTCCTTAGCCTCCTATTAATCAATATTATCTACAGAGTCCCATATCATACCCTTTGAAAGATTAGCCCACAGGTAAGAAAAATGCTCAGATATTAAGGTGGGCTTCTCATATCCTACTGGAAAAAAACTGAGTGAGCAACACAATGGCAGTTGACATGAAACTAAATATCCCAAGATTTCATGTCTTAACCTCTGCAATAATATTAGTCTTTAAAATATTTACCTCAGAAAGAGAGCTAAGTGCTTTACAATTATAAAGAATTAAAATGAATAATCTTCACTCATGGTCATTATTAGCAAAGCCTCACTGAAGCATGAAAGTCTTGATTTCATCGTAAAACTCCACTTACACTGCATGAGTAAACAGCCTATCCAGATAATCACCAGAATAGCCAAAATTCTCAATAAATAGCCCTGAATGTTGTCAGCTCTCCCACATGCCTTCATCATTCCTATTGTTCCAGGTGTCCAACATTTTTTATCCCAGCTCTCCCAATGCCCAATGATGAATCTGTAATTCTCTCTGACCAATATTTGCATTTTTTTCATGTTAGTATGATGTTTTATGATAGAAAGGTAGCTGAATTATTATGGAAAATCTTTTAGAGACTGTTTTTCCCCTTGGGTATTTGCAAGTGGATAATAAAAGTGCTCCTATGACAATTTGCTTTCCATAGCAATATGGTACTTTATTATAGCTATCTGTATATATGTACCTCCCTTAAAAGATTATTATCCCCATAGTGTTATCAGTTATGTCTTATTTGTCATTTTATACTCAATGCCTAAACCAGAGCAAACACTCATTAAAATTTTATTAAGTTAAGGAGGTAAAAGAGGGTAGCAAAAAGAAAGGAAGGAACGGACTCATGTACACTGATGACTCATAAAGAAACTTGTGGTTTGTCAACTGTATTAGCATTCATAAAATTAAAGTATTGGATAGAAAATTAATAATCATTAATTTACATACAATATATGTATGTATGGTAACATCATAAGAAATGTTTCAAATATTATTTTAAACATCAATAATTAAATATCTATGGAGGCTTTGATCCCCTCAAAGTCTAAACCACGCTGGATGGGAGTCACCAGATTGATCTCTTGAAATTATCTTTATTCTCATATATCATTATGTGCTGCCTTGTCAACTCTTCTTGACATATTGATATTCAAGGCATAACAACTTTTGAGGGTTCCCACATCATTGTTAGTGCCTTATACTGTGGTCACCAAGAAAATTCTGTTGATGGTCTAGTTCTTGGTCAGTTGTGTTATATTATAGGGTATTATTGATTGAGTATATACTATATTGGCTTTTTTGTATGGTGTTACTCTTAGTCATCCGGGCACTAATCACAGTATATCGTTTCCATAGCAACAACGCTTCCTTATATTTCTACCTGTAGCCACCTTTCTTTGTAGGGGGAAAAAATCAGAAAAGTGTAGTGTGAACCATATTAATACTCTTCGAAACAAATTCCCCAAACACCTCTGCCTCTTTTCTGCATGTGTGTGTTTTAAATAATGCCTTCTCCCCCAGGTTTTCTGTGTGCTGTGAAGGCTAGTTGTCCCAAGGAAAACGGGTAACAAAGAAATAATGTAGAAGGACTGTATTTTATTTTAGGATCTTTGTCAAAGCTGGGTTGGGAGCATCCATAAGAGAGATTCTTACTTTATTTTAATATCAAGTTGATTGGAGAGGTTGAGTGAAGCTTAGTCATTAGTAAATGCCACATGCTTTCTTACTTATGTTCTTTATTCTGATTCTAACCCTGTTACTTAATGGGATTATGTGAATAAAACCAAGAGCTGCTCTTTAGTTCATCCTTTTATTGTTGTACCTAACAATAATCCTCATTTTCTTTTTATGACAAAAAGCTTTTCTAGGTCGAAGGAAAATGCATATGCTTTATAATGTTCATAATGTGTTTTTTTTAACAGTACTATAGTGAGAAACAGAATATTTTCAGGTGCTTTTACAGAGAATAAAATGGTAATAAGACAAGACATTTTCAAACCTATTTTTAAAATTGCTGCAATTGTGGGAAGGTAAAAAGCCCACTCACACACATACACATGTATACAAACCAATTCATTGTTACCAATTTATAACCAATACAGCTCCTAAAAAGAAGAAAGAAAATAAAGTAAGCTCTTTTTCTTCTAAAACCTATCAAAATAATATAAGGGAAGTATACTAACCACCTTCTGGAAACCATTAGATGTCTAATCCTTTTGACACATTCTAGAACACTTTAACTTAGACAATTAATGCCTTAAGTTGTGGAAGAAATTTACACTGTTAGGTAGTTTTGTTTTACCTGAAGTTGTAGAGGCTCTCCTTTTGCCAACATGATCATACAATGAACAGCATACCATTTCTTTTTTGCTTTTGAGTCCTTTCTCTGATGTAAATGCTCTTCCTTTCACAGTGCCTTTCTTTTGTCGTGCAGAGTGTGCACCCCATGGGCAGAAGACAGTCATAACTATCCCTGTGGAAACAATTTCTTTATTTTCCTAAATGCAAATAAGGAAAGATAGTCAAGGAGAACTGCTGACTAGAGCTTCAAAATCTATTATTTTAATAAGAATCACAGGGAAATGACAAAATAATTCCCTGATTTTGTTTTATGAACACATCTTTTTATCCCATCATATACTTTTTCCTTTTTCTTAATCACATCAATTCTTATGATTTGTTGTTTTATGTCACTATAGTTTTTGGATCTCTTTATTTTACTTGTTCCGTGTGATAGAGAAAGAATTCATATTGCCTTTAAGACATTCTTAATAATGATACTGCCATCCATTATCATAATTAAATTATTAATATGCATATGGCATTTAACACGTTTCCCTCTATCAAAATCAGTATAATGGACTAAAAAACAAAAATGAAACAAATGTCATTGCAAAATAACACTTTTAGGCAAGATAGGCATGTATAAATAATAAGATTTCATATCACAAAAGATCCATTTTTGTAATTTGTACATTAAAAATTTTTTCTCAGATAAGTTTTATTCTCTTATTTTATTCTAAACCATGTAGGATGAATTTATCAAAAGTTACAAGGAGATTACTGACAATTTGAGGCCATAAACTAGGATCCATAGACAAATACATTGCTGCCAATACAGAGACACAAGCTATTGGATTAGTACTGTAATATAAGTCATTCAAAGTAAAAGTAAGGAATAATGAATATAAAAATGTAAAATAATTTATGGTGGTTCAAAGTAATTTGTTTGTGAAATTTTATATTTATAATTTTTTCAAGTACATGTTACTATTCATCTACAATTCTAGAATGAGCTATTGCATTCAATAGACCAAGTCATATATGTTAGGCTGAATAGTGGACTCTCAAATATATTCACATCTTAATCCTCAGAACTTGTAAACATTACTTTGTATGGCAAAATATTTGGTTAAGCTAAGAATTTTGAGATGGAAAAAGTATATGGGTCAGCCTGACATGATCACAATTGATCACATTACACAATGATCACAATTATAAGAGGAATAAAGGAGGAGTCAGAGTCAGGGGGAGATGTGTTGATGGAATCAAGAGATTGCAGTGCTATATTTTAATGGTGTTGGTAGGAGCCCACAATCCTAAGAATATGGGAGGCTGCTAAAAGCTGATAAAGATGAAGAAATAGAGTCTCCCCTCTAAGCTTCCAGAAGGAACCAGCCCTTCTGACATGTTGATTTCAGCCCAGTGAAACTGATTGGGGAATTCTGTCCTCCAGAAAAGTAAGAATTTAATTTTGCATTATTTAAGCTATTAAGTTTATGGTAATTTTTTAGCAGCAATAGGAAACTAATAAAACATGTATTATAATTTCTTTTTCATATATGATATAGGTTTCAAATGATTTGGCATAAAAAATTTTTAGAATTATTTCAGCTAAATATTTCATCATACATATATTGAGGAAGGTGATTTTTGTGGTAATTTTTATCATCAGTGTTTTACATTTCAGAAGACTGAACAATTTTAGTATGTTACTTTAAGACAAATGTGAATGTGTTATTTTATATGAATTCAAATTACTTAAAAATTAAGTTCCTGGAAATGCAGGAAACAAACATTGTTCTATTTAGTATGTCAGAGAAATGAATACTATAATAATAAATAAAATGTGTTTTCTATAACTGAAACTATACAATGACTAATGCTAAAACTCTAAAGAGTTTGATAGCATGTTAGACACAGTACAAGAGACAATAAGTATACTGAATAATAGACCAGAAGAAATTTTACAGAAAGAATTGCAGAGACAAAGATTTAGAACATTTCAGAGATAGAAAGCAATAAAAAGTAAAGATTAATCATATTTGCATTTGATTATCAAAAGGTGAAGAGAACAAATAGACCAAAAGTAATGTTTTAGAGGTAATTCCAAAGAATGATCAAACTGAAGAGATAAATGAGCCATAGATAAAAACAAAAGGAAAATAAAAACAAACATCAAAAAGGAAAAAAGAAAACAACACTATGAACTTTAAGTAGGGGTTTGGTTTCTATTCAAAATCTCACTCTACAATAAGACCACAGTATCCAATATACCATTTCACATATTATAGATGTTTTCTTATGTATGAAATGAATATTTGATAAATTAATTTCTAGAGCTATTTAGATTAACCACTCTACCATATCTATGCTGAAAGATGCATTCATGTTGTAAATTTTCTTATTAATATCATGTTTACTTTTGCTTCTATATTTGGTTTCTTTGCTGAAACATCTAAAAACTTGAAAAATATAAGACAACAATATCTTCCCAGTTTGACTGCTGGCAAGCTGTCTTATAACCATCTACTGTATTTGCCTTTTTCTTCTCTTTTGGCCTGTCCCAGGAGCATTTACATGGGAAAGACTCTTTATAATTTTTTTTTCTCTATCCTTATGCCTTCTTTATATCCAAAAATAATGGTGAATAACCCAGAAAAAATAAGAAAAAGTTGGTATCTAAATAATAAAGAGAACTTTATTGAAGATATTTCAAAAAAATTGGGTGTATTATAGAGGCTAAACTCTGTATTCTGCTGTAACACCATGAGATGTTTTGTTCTTCCTACACTCCATATTGTATTACTAAAGCCTAACTAAATGAATCATCTTATTTATGTTTAATTTATTCATCATTTTCTTTTTCAAGTGGTCAAAATGACTAAAAGGAATGTGAGGGAAGACAGGAATATAGATGGACTGAAATAATGAGATTTTCAATTTAATTTCATTTGGAAAACTGAGCTGGAACTTTATGTATAATCAAGTTATCCAGACCTTGCAGTAACAATAAACCAGAGGAACTATTGAAGATTCTAGAGAAAGGGAGTTGGCTGTTGAATTTCTATTGGAAAAATTTTTAATTGAACTATATTTATTGACTGAATAAAGCATTTCTAATTCACTCTCCGATTTTGAAAGTCACCAAATGCAGTTAAGTAGAAAGAAAAACAAGTCTCAATGAACCTTATAACAAACAATAAAAATGCCAGCGAAATAGTGCCTGGGAGTGAGCTGACGTAAATTGTATTATGTTTAAAGGAATATCATGAATCTTTTCAAGTGATGTGATACATTTTAACATCACCCATCGACATTTTCTTAGAAATGGGATAGCTATCTAAATATGAACAAAGTTTGTTGTGGTTCTTTAGTTTTAATTTTGTTCTTTTTTATATGCTTGTGATCTTTAAACTGGAAATGTTGGAGGGTATTCAAAAGACGGCTATATTTATATCCTGCTACCAAGAATAGCTTAACAAATTTGTATTTGTTCCACAAAGTATTCCCTAATCTGGGACAGCAATCTTACTTTTTATATCATCCTTTTTCCCTTCTTTTTTAATCCTCCTTCTCAACTTATACTGCCTTTGCTTCTTGAATACAGTTATTTCAGAAGGGGGCCAAGAGTGTTGATTATCTAAAATCATCACAAACGTTCATCTACTTGTGAATTTGATAATAATTGCTTTTAGGAACCTTTACAATAAAGTCTAAGAATGTTAAAATAAGGGAAAATCTAGCTTAATCCAGGTTATAACATAATTAAAATTCAAGGTATTAAAAATTGAGTTTCAGGTATTCTCCTTAATCTTAGACTATGTCTTTTGAATGGTATTAAGTATGGAGAATGTCATCATCAATATATAAAATTAATTTCAGTATATAAAACTGAGTTCATTATTTACAGCCTATTAATCTTTTGTACTGATAGCCTTATTGGATAATCATATGCCTCGTTTATGTTATTACAATGGATTCTAAATTTTTATTTTTGTTTTTAATGGCAAAAATATTTTATTCTATCAAAAATATTGAGGCATTGGCAGCATAACAATTTGTATACAGTAGAAAGCAGATCTCAGTGTGACAAAAGGATATGTAGATAGAAAAACACCAAGAAAAGTAATATTAAAAATAATGCTTTGAGGAAATTGGTAGATTATAGTTGAATGTGGAAGAATCTGCACAAAATTTCAGAGGCAAAATCAATTAAATTTTTGTTCCAAATTCTATTTAATGAAATATATTTAAACAGGCTTTTTTTAGCTTCATTTTGCCTTTCCACATTTTGCTCACATTTTATAATAAAAGTAGTCAATTACAAATATTTACTGCAAACAAAAATTTTATAAAGAAAGGAAGAACAACTTCATCATTTTTAATACTTGCTTAGTAAAATAATAACCTCTTGTGGGCTATTACATGTATGTATATTTAGACTATGAAAAATACTAAAAGGGGCTCCATTACTTGTCATTTTTAAACAACATCCTTTGAAATGAGTTAAGATAAACCATTTTTCTAAACTTCTAATAATTTTGAGGATTGTACACAGTAAATTGGAAATGTAATAAAATCTAATTTTTGATAAATACTTTTTAAATGTAGGGACCTAGCAAGTAATTCTTCTAATCATCTGAATTAAAAGCAAGAGGTATTAAGAAAGAGAAAATTATGCCTAAATATACTATATCCAGTTGTTTTACTTTGTAAGAAAGTAGTATTTCTGTACCTACCATCTAAATTTTTATTGCTTCCGTAGTTTGTATCATACTTTTAAAATTTATCATCCTTCCATGAAAATATTTGAAATCCTTAGCTCTTTAGACATTAATAAATATAATTCATATTTCTATAATTTATGTTTACCAACAGCTAATTTTTAAAAAAATCTCTTGCTTTATAACTCAAAAGAAAAACAAAGCATCTCTCACTATGGTGAAAGAACGCTGTGCATGAATGAAAATAAAATATTAGTTTCAATAAATTGGAATTATAATTTGCAAAATTGACTGTCTTTTAGTGCTATACAAGGTCTATAATTTTTGCATCATAGAGAATTATAATGATAATGAGGACAACAGTGATACTAGTTTAAATTGCCAAAGTTCTCTTTATTTACTTTTGAAAATTTAAGATTTGCTAAGATGTACTTTGCTTTGGGCACATATTAAAATGACATTACAATGCTTTTTCGAAACCTCATAAATGGAAAAATATTCCTAAATTCATAATTCAGTTATGTATTTTCAGTTTATACTTGATCCTATCCCTATATCACAAAGACTAGAATAAATATGAGAATGATAACTGGAAATAGTAAATTTTCAAACTACGCAAAATAAAATTATATAGATTACTTTTAATTATACAATATTTTGGTAAATCAGCAATGTATTAAGTTCAATGCAAAGCACAATTGATATACTTCCCTAAAGGTAATTGTATTAGTCAGGGTTCTCTAGGGAAACAGAACCGCCAGGAAATATCTGTACCTAGTGTGAGATTTT
The DNA here is from genome assembly GCA_029593785.1 of Cabassous unicinctus. NCBI lineage: Eukaryota > Metazoa > Chordata > Mammalia > Cingulata > Chlamyphoridae > Cabassous > Cabassous unicinctus. Next base: position 7,384 of record JAQZBX010004308.1, on the reverse strand, counting down.
ATAAAATTGTCTCACGACTGTGGGGATGCACAAGTCCAAATTCCAAAGAGCAGGCTGCAAGCCAGAGAATTCGATAAAGGTCCTGGTTGACTTCCACCAGAGACGCTGTCTGTCTGAAGTAGAAATGGAAATTCTTTCAGTAAATGCTGAAATCACTTCTCTGTTTAAGGCCTTCAACTGATTGGATGAGACTTCTCTCACTGCTGACAGCAATCTCCTCAGTTGATTTTAGATGTAATCAGACATCTATGCAATCAACTCACTGATGATTAAAGTCCATGAAATGCCCTTGTATTACAATTATCCCAGTGCTGGCTTGACCAAATCACTGGGCACGATTACCTGGCCGTGTTGACACATTAGCCTAACCATCACAGTAATGTTTTAAAATATTTGTTCATAGTGCCCAATAAGGACTCAGGCTAAACTAGTGTAATACTTTTCAACTAAAAAAAAGAAGTATTTTATTAAATGAATGTATTAATAAATAGGTCACCAGCTACAGAGCTTTAAAAAATATATATATATATATTTATTTATTTATTCCACACATACCCCCCTCGTTGTTTTGTGTTTGCTGTCTACTCTTTTTGTGCTCTTCTGTGTCTGCTTGTCTTTTCTTTAGCCGGCACCAGGAACCCATCTTGGGACCTTCCACAGTGGAGAGAGGTTCACAATCTCTTGCACCACCTCGGCTCCCTGTTCTGCTGTGTCTCTTATTGTCTTTCTTCTGTGTCTTTTTTTGTTGCGTCATCTTGCTGCACCAGCTCTCCGCACAGGCCAGCACTCTGTGCAGACCAGCTCTCTGCTCAGGCCAGCTTGCTGGGTGGGCCAGCTTGCTTTTCACCAGGAGGCCCTGGGAAACGAACCCTGGACCTCCTATATGGTAGATGGGAGCTCAATAACTTGAGCCACATCTGCTTCCCAGCACTTTTTAAATTATACATTTTTCCTTCATTGTTTTGTTTTGTTTTTCTTTCTAGCATTATTTTATAATCTTACCCATCATCTCACCGGATTTTCAAGAATTCATGCATGTGACCACCTGAGTAGTCTTCTGTTGATACTGCTTTATAAGTCACTTAGAGAGTTCATGCATTCTAACTGCACCACCTACCAGAAGACAGTTCCAAAATCTGACTCTAGCCAAAGCTATCTTCCTGTCATAATTTTATATTCATTCTCATCATGACTTATCCATAAAAGTAAACTCAAATTTTGACTCCAAAATAATCTCAGCCCAAAATATGTTTCTATTACCTTGCCAATAAAATTAAAAACTACATATATGCCAAGTAGTTTGATCCTCCATGATTTCTATCTGATTCATACTTTCTACTTCTATAGCCATTATCCTTGGGAGACAATGATCTTCTCATCTGGACAGTCGCATTCTCATTCTTTGTAGTGCTTCTTTTGTCCCTGTTTCTAGAAAAGTTCATATGAATCATAATTTCTTAAATACAAATGTCACTAAATGCTATATATTCCTTAATATATGGATATTATACTTCCCATTCCATATACTATAAGCTCTTCTCTTTTATCACCTAAATGTCCTCACATGTTTTCCCAGATTCATATCTTGGTATTGTTTAATATATCAAATATTTCTATTAGTTCATTACATTTACCATTCTTTCAAGCAATTTGTTCATTCAATTTTCCTATATATAAATATCTCTCATAATTTAAATTATTGCCTAGTATATCTTTTGCAACCTGCTCTGATCATTCTGTCCTTTGGATCTGTTATGTGACCTCTGCAGTACTCTGTGCTTAGGAAATGGACCTATATGATGGCTTCAAATGTACCATCTTGCCCCAGGTAAAATGAAGCACTGGCAATCTGGGGAGATCAAGATTTTAATCTCCCGTGTTCTTGTTCTCTGTCAGGCTGCAGTTTGGACATTGTCTGTGTTCTTCTACTTGCAGACACAACTTCTGTCAGTGAGCCCATCTCACACATATACAGATAATAATAGGACTATTAAAAAGTCTGACTTCGTTTTTGTTGTTTGAATGCTGACATTTAAGCCATATACTTCCCTTTTCCTCCTTTGCCCCACATCTGGTCAATCTGATAAGAAAGCTCAGTTCCTCCATCCTCTGGTATTGTTGGAAAATTTAACCATGCAAGCCCCAGGGAGTGCCTATATGGAACTGTCATCTCAACCCCGCTCCTAATCATTATACTTACTAAAGGCTGTCTTCTTTTTTTGCTTTCTTGAGACATTTTGGACCAGCTTTGGAGGCCTGACTTGAAATCTCTCAAAAAAGTCTTATTATGTGAGTAATAAATTCATCAGTTTCAACATCTGAAACAATTTTTGAGTGGGAGTCTATTCCTTCTCTGTGGGGTGAACATCACAGTCTGATTAATGGGTACCATTGAGGGCTTATGTGACATTAGTGAACACAAAATGATCATATAGTGATAATGGTCCCAAATTTACCAATCTAGAAGATTGTGTCACTGACTTGAGCAAAGTCCATTTGTCAAGGTATACTCAAGCAGACAGTTCAATATACAAGTTAAGATTTTATAAGGAAGATATTCCAGATGGATTAAAAGCCAGAGAGTTGAAGATAATAGCAAAATCTGGATGGCATAAACCTCTGTTAAATAACATAAAAAATCAAGTAAAGGGAGTGTAGAAAATGACTGAGGAATAGAGAGAAAGGAGAAGAATTAGTGAAGTTGAAAGCCTCATGAGGTAGAAGGTAGAATATTGGAATAATGTGTGATAGCTAACATCCATATGCATTATAGCTACCATCATCCTGAAATATTTCACTTCCAAAATACTAAATTAAGACATCTGGAGGTATGCCTAGGAGGGCTAGATGATTTAATTAAATATTTTACAGATGAACTATTTCTAGATGTTGGTTGCTATGATGACACAAATGAGGTCACAGTTGATAAGAAATAAGAGACCAAGAGATGAGAATGTTGGTGGATCATTACTTTGAACATTAAAATACTATGATGTGTAAACATGATTAAGGTAGGAAGCCATAGTTTCAAGTCTTAAGTGAATGAAAGGAGCAAAATTGTTTGCAATACTCTTGAATTTGATACAAGACAGTGGCCTAGTGGAAGATGAAAAACATTCCTGTATCTAAAATGTATATGTGAAGTAGATATATGAGAAAAAAAAAGTAATCTGTTTTGTTTAGGAATATAAAAGAAGATTTGAAGAAGTGGTTGAGAAAATAGGAGAGTGGTTAGTCACTGACTGGTAATGCTAGAGGACATTTTGGAAATATTTTCGAGTGTAGAAATGAATTAAAGGCTGAGTCACTGGGCAGATGCCTAAAGCTGTATAAGAATGATTTGTCACCTATTAAAGGGGCTTATATCTGAAAATTTGTCAAAGAATCCAGGGGTATGAACCATGAAGTTTAGTGGGCCATTTCCCTAGTAGATAGGAACTTGAGTATTCCTCAGAATTCCAGAGCAGCCACAAGACCTCAGTTAATATCATCATGGTGATAAGAAACTGGGCATTTCCAATTTTCCAGAGGATGCGTATCCTGAGATACTCAGAGCAGGTGGCATTGTTTTTTTCTTTTTATTTTCTTTAATTACAGAATTCCACATAAGCCCCTGTTAGTAACATCTTCCATTAGTGTGCTGTATTGGTTACAATTGATGCAAAAACATATTGTAGGGAAGCGGGTGTGGCTCAATCGATAGACCTCCCGTTTACCATATGGAAGGCCCCAGGTTCGCTTCCCAGGGCCTCCTTGTGAGGGCAGGCCGGCCCGCGCGGCGCAGTGGGCTGATGCAGCAAGACCTCACAGCAAGGGGGAGATAAGCAGACACAGAAAAAACACACAGCAAATGGACACAGCAGACATAAGCAGCAAGGGGGGAGGATAAATAAATAAAGAAATAAATCTTTAAAAAAAAAAAATTATAATTGCACTAGTAACTATAGTCCATGGTTTACATTAGTTCACTGTGTTAAACAGTCCACTAGATTTTTTAAAAACTCTAATAACATATTGTAACAGTTTGATATTAAGAATTTCAAAAATAGATATTGGATTATGTTTGTTAACTGGTTCCTCTGGGCATATTAGATTGGATTGGATTCAGAGGTTTCACTTTTACTTGATTAAATAATGATTAAGTCTTTGATAGGGCCATGTCAGTAGGACATTGAATCTCTGCCCCCTTGGTGGGTGGGGACTCACTGAGAAAATGACATGGCAGAGGAGAAATTTAGAGTTTTGATCCTGGAACCCAGAAAGTAAGCACACAGAGAAGCAGATGCGTGAGGAAAGAGAGAAGGCTTAGATATGGCAGAGGCCCTGGGAAGAGAGACGAGACATTCACCTGACAGATTACAGCTGGCCTTGTGGAGCGAGCAGAGCAGCTGAGTTCAAAGAGAAATGAGCCCTGGGAGAGAGACAAGACTTGTCCCAGCCTGTGGCTGAGATTGGAAGAAACTGGGACCGTGCAGCGTTAGGAGGAGGAGGAAGACTGAACCCTTGCAGACATCACCCGCCATCTTGCGTCAACACATGGCAACAGACTCTGGGTGAGAAAGTACCTCTTATGGTAGCTTGAGTTAGACTCTTTAGGGCCTTGTGACTATAAGCTCCCACCCCAAATAAATACCCATTATAAAAACCAACCAATTCCTGATATTTTGCATCAGTACCCTTTGGCTGACTAATACACATATATACAACCTAAAATTTTCCCTTTTAACCTTGTTAAAATATATAATTCAATGGTGTTAATTATATTCACGAGGCATTATTTCTTGGATAATATCAGGAGCAAACTTCATGCAATGAAGTAGCCTGAAGAGGAACTTCAGCTTGGAGGCTTACTGTGAATTTAAGAGGTGAATGTCAGGTTGTAGGCTGGGCACCTTGCCAGTTGAAGTTAAGAAACACTGGAAAGTCAGAAAATCCAGGGGAGGTAAAGATGAGGCTTAATCTGATCCTTATATTGCCAGAAAATCAAAGACACTTACACTATGTAAAGAAAAGTAGATAATAGGCTTATTTTTATTAGAACAAAACACATATTATATTTTAGGTTTAAAAAGCTTTCAGAATATTTTTAAAATTAAACTGCAGTAAAAAGGATAAAAGTTGTTGGACTGCAGTCTTAAATAGCATTACTTTTTTTATATATATATAGTTTTATTATATTATATATATAAATATATACACAAAGTGTATATATGTGTGTGTGTATGTAGAGTTTGGAAAATAATAACATTATGTGCTCTATAAATAATTTGTCATTTTCTATAATCAATGTCTTTGAAACTCAAGTGTGCACAGACCAGATCCCATTCCTCTCAACTCTCCATTCTGAATGATGTGTTAATCACTCTGGCTGATTCCAGCTGGCATCTCATTTTTACATGAAAATCTGGCAGTTATTCCTTTGGGGGAAACTTCATCCTTCATGAAACCATCTGAAGCAATGCCCATGTCTCAGTGGGGCCCTCAATTCAGTTTCTCATAAATTCCTGGCCCTGGTTATCTGTTGGTTCAGGTAAGCTGAATTCAGTTGGTATTTAGTGGGCTGTGGTAACTGTTCAGCCTCAGGGCCAGCTATGTGGATCTGAAAATTTATGGATGTCATTCCTCCATTCTGTGGGCAGAGCTCAAGGACATCCTCATAGCTCTGATGAATCATTTCCTTGATGAACCTTGTAGTGTATTATTGACTCATGCAATGTTGTCAATGGCCTAAAAATTTTGTCTGCCATTTGATAAACTACAGATTGAATGATTCAAGGCTCTTTGACCCATGAACTGTGGAAACAAAAATTATTGCTACTGATTGAGCCATCTGGTCCACTCGTGTAGAAACCTACAGTATAGATTTTTCTGTGCAGGAATCAATTGGACTCAATCTGCTGAAGGAACCTGCACTACTTAAATTGTCACCAGGCTGCCTGGATCCATCTTGGTAGGAGGTGTGACAACACATCCAACATTTTAAACTGTGCCTGAAACAAAGTACTCTTTCCTCCTAATATATAGGCTACCATTGCATGCCAAGTTTTTGATTCATGCCCAAGTTGACCCAGTTGTACTGGCAGTGAGGAAAGCCTCATTGCATGAGCATCGTGCCCTCTGTTTCTGGCAGATTGACCCTTTCTTAAGACGATGTGTGGTGTCTTACTGCTGTTGAATGCTTTTCTGTTTCAATTGGAATATTCAAACTGATAAGGAATACTTTTAACAATTATATGTTGTAGGTTTTATTTTGTAAACTTTATCAAATTAATAAACTCCCTCTGTGCCAGGTATACTAAGGACTCTGTTAAAGACATTTTCTGAGATAAAAATATAAATGACTCCTTAAAATTGATTTGTATTATCATTATACTATTCATTACATTGTTAGAGCTAAGAAAAAACTAGGACTTTGTGTTCCAACAGGAAGCATGTTTTTTATATTTTTACTCTAAATATAGTAAAAACACTCTATTAACTTTTCATATATATGTTGGGGGGTCATCTTAACTTCATATACAAAGCAGGCCATCTTTCAGATATTTTGCCCTCGCATTTGAAGAGAGTTCTCTTTTATTGGAGTTCTCACCCTTCTTCATCCCAACACCATCTCAGGGAAGGGATTCTCTGCCCTGCGATGAACCAAAAAGTAGTTAACAACACCTTGTTGTCTATTTGATTTTACTATGCTTGCACTTTAGTCTCAAACATTATTTGTCTATCATCAACCTGTGGTACTAAAAGTAGCTAAAGTAGAACTATCTCCTTCAGTAACAACTATCTACTACAAAAATAATGATGCTAAGCCATCAAGTCTTTGTGACATACAAAAACAAACAGTTGTTTAGTGCATGAACTAGGACATTTCAGCAGATCTGGGATGTTCTTGAATCCTCTGGACTGGATTTTGCCAACTATAGTCACCTATAGCTCATCAAGGCTGATATTGATTGGACTTGCTCACATGTCTAGGTCAGCTGTTGGCTGACCTAAGAAAGCCTTGACTGGAATAGCTGAGGAAACTCAGTTCTATTCCACATGTTTGCTAAATCCTCCAGCAGGCTAGCTCATGCATGTCATTACAGAAATGGCAGAATGCAAGAGTGAGAAGGAGTCCAATCATAGCAGTGCTTGCATTGCATTGCATTTGTAAACATTTGAAAACATCTTATTTACCAAAACAAATAACATGCACAAAACTGGAGTCAGGATTACAGATACCACAAAATTACATTTAAATTATATGGGTTTAGAGAATGGTGAAGTATTGGAACAATTGCTGCAATCAGTTATATCTTCTCACCAACAAAATTTTTATCCTCAAGTTTCTATACTTCTAAATTGATATACTAAGTGCATGTATATTTATTTATTCATTTACTCA